>CM050322.1:65525453-65550453 GCA_027475135.1 Bactrocera correcta
GTTTTTCAAATCACTTGAGAGCTGTTTCCAGGGCATGAAATGCTACATCATGAGATGGTCGTGTATCATTTTCCACGTCTATAGTTCTTCTGCTTCATCTTCTTGCATTTTCTGCTGTTCATTTATCTGCAAAATGTTTTCTACGATTTCGTCATCAGACATCATCTGAAAGCCTTGATCATTACTGTCACAAGTGACCCACTCTTTCATATCATCATCATCACAATCCTGACATATTTGTAGCTATGACATTACCTCATTCATATCCTGCAAAATAGAATCATCCGTATTGGTTATTAAATTATTATACTCACGATTAAGTACTTTATTCCAAGCCTTGCTTAAAGTCTTATTTTCAATCAAATCCATTGCATGTAACAACACTCCTTTAAATTCATGTCCTTAAAAAATGACAAAACGACTTCTACATTATCTTCTTCAACGGATAACAACTTACGTAGAAGTTGTTTTCTATAAAGTCGTTTCCATGTTTCAATAACACCTTGATCCGTTGGTTGTAGCAAGGATGTCACATTAGGAAGCAAAATTTTTACTTTAAACTTTCCATTTTCCCTCTCTAACAATTAAGCTGAATGATGGGTTGGCGCATTATCCATTAAAAGTAGCAAATTTCCTTGTTTGCCAATTTTGTTTTGTCTTCTTTTTACTTCAGGGATAGAAGTGTTGTCATACCAGTCAATAAATATTTCAGAGTTCATCCATGCACTTTTTTTATTTTTATAAATTAGGGGTACCCTGATATTTTTAAAACATCTGGGTTTCTTTGATTTTCCTGTAAGGAGCAAAGGTATTTTGTGGGTCCCGGCAGCATTAGCGCAAACAAATATTGTTACTCGCTCTTTGCTTGTTGTATGTCCTGGAGCTGAATTCTCTAGCCTAGAAGCTAAAGATTTTGAAGGTAACGACTTCCAGTTGAATTCAATTTCATCAGCATTATAAACAAAATCCAAGTCATAGTTATTTTCACTCAAATTTTTCTTAAAATTATTTTTAAAAGAGTTTGCTGCATCTACATTAGCTGAAATTTTTTAACCTTGTATTTCCAATTCACGAATTCCAATACGTGATTTAAATCTGTACAACCATCCGTTACTTGCCACAAATGATTCATCGTCGCCTAATTTTTTATTTAACTGTAATGCCTTTTCACAGAGCAAAGGTTCAGATATCTGTTGCCCAGTTGATCGTTTTCGTAAAAACCAACAATACAGAGCTTCTTCTAAAAGTTCATGTTTCGGGGGCCCTCCGATAAAAGGAATAACGGAGTTCGAGGAGCAAGCCATTACAATCTTTGGGGCAGCAGCGGTGGATAGATTGCCGGGGTTTGGGACTTGGGGTCACCAGGTAATATTTTAATTTAATATTTGTCGGACTATATATTTTATTATTAATTGGTCCGTTTTATACTTACAGCTTTTGCCGCCGTTGTATTTAAATACAGAACCAGTCGCTGCTCAAGCTCCAGCTTCCTCCCAAACACCAACATCCCCATCGCCTGCTACAGCTTTTCCTGCTCTCTCAATAAATTTTTCTTCCTCACCATTACCTCTATTTGATCTCTTCTTCTTTATCTCCTCCCGTCTCACCTTCTCCTATGCCATCGCCTACTTACATCCCTTCTGAAAGTAAATTGACTGCAGCGAAGATGCTTGAAGCAGTATTAAAAAAAATGGAGGACCGTGAAAAGCGAGAGGAGGAGGCCATTGCTCTACAGAAGAAACTTGTAGAGCAAAATGTGCAGATGACAGTGGTGGCCATTGCTCTGCAAAAGAAAATTGTAGAGCAAAACGGGCAGATGACGGGGGTGCTGAACCAAATGACACAAGCACTAACCTCGATGACAGAGGTTATGGCTAAATTGTGTGAAAAATTAAATTAATAATAATAAAAATAAAGTAAATTATTTAAACATATGTAGATATCTTTTTATTCATACTTAGAGGAAGTAAAATGTACAGAGACAGTAAGTAACTTACATAAGTATATGTATATACTTATTTTTATAGTACATAACGCCACTGGAAATATATACATACATATGCATATTATAAAGACATGATGTAACGTTCTCTTACTTTAGCACCCTCCCTAAAATTGGGGTTTTTGAAAACAATTTCGGTGTCTTGTGATCCTTCTAAAACTTCTTCGAAGCCAAGGTCTGCAGCCACACCATGCTTCAGTAAAATGTTGTGAAGAATTGTACACGCGTAAATAATCAAAAACGCTTTTTCAGGGCTGTAATGAAGAATGCGATGTTTTGAGAGGCACCGGAATCGTGACTTCAAAACAGGAAAGGCTCTCTCAATGGTATAACGTGCTTTGGCGTGCAATTTATTGTATGGTACTTCCCTTGCATTTGAAGGTTCAGCGACTGACGTTAACAGTCATGGCTCCAATGGATATCCTTGGTCACCTAATAACCACAAATCACTTTGCGTGTTATAGGTACTTATGAGGTGCATACGTGTTGGGGATGTGGTCCAAATACCAGAATCATGGCAAGACCCGGGATATCTCGCGTTGACAGCGGTGAACAGAAGTCGATGATCACAAACCTGCCAAAAATGCAAATATATACATACATATGTATTAATAGAAAGATTGGTAAATAGTTTGCATAATATTGAATATTACGTACTGCTTCTACATAAAATCCTTTCCGGTTCATGAAAAGTGAGAGAGGAGTAGTGGCGTCTGTGCTTGAGGGTGAAACAATCCTAATATGGGTGCAATCGATTGCGCCGATTGCGCCTTTGATCCTAAATTTCGAGTAAAATCTTTAAGAGAAAATTTATTTATTTATTTATATTTGTTTTTATTTATTTATCTTACCCCTTCTTTGTATGTGAATCATCCTGCGCGCTTGACGGAAAATAAATTTCACTGCTCTTAACATCCCAAATTAATTTCGAAATAAAGTGCAGAGCTCTAGACACAGAGGACTGGCTCATAAAGAGCATATAACTATTACCAACGCACTTTTGGTGAGAGCCATGCCCGTAAAAATACAAACACGCCGGGAAACGGCTATCAAAAGATATTCTCGACTTCTACACATCATGCGGTACCAATTCACCTATAAATACTTTACATAGCGATTTTGGGAATCGAAATGTATTTATAAATGTTGTGTCTTGCATAGTAAAAGGATTACTTTGGTCTCGTAAACC
The DNA here is from genome assembly GCA_027475135.1 of Bactrocera correcta. NCBI lineage: Eukaryota > Metazoa > Arthropoda > Insecta > Diptera > Tephritidae > Bactrocera > Bactrocera correcta. The sequence goes on from CM050322.1 coordinate 65,528,645, forward strand.
CTTCAAAATTTTCCTCCCACCCCTCGATTCCTCCTCCTCAACAATTGCCGCATACACAAAGAACAGTTCCTCCATGCTAGTTTTAACCCTCAAATATTTTTTAAAAAATCTTAAATATTGATGTAAAACAAAACAAAGACAGATGTTTTTGTATTGTGATGGCTGCTTTCACACGTCACAGAAATTTGAGATAATAGTGAGCATTTGGGCTTTTGAATTTTCGCCAGCATAAGGTTACCCCTTACAAAATTGAAAAACATCACTATAATGAGGGTGGTCATTTTGGTGAGGGCACGAGAATAGGGTTGTAAGTTTACTATTTTAAAAGTCTTCTGTAAATACGAAATTATGTAAATGAAAATATGAGATTATATAACGAAATTAAGTGAAGCTGAAGGTTCTAAAAAAAAAGCGAATAGAAGATATAGACCTAAAAGAAATTCGTTGATAAACGAAACTGAACTACACGAAGTGATTAATGTAATTAAAAAGTTACTACATCATAAACGATCAATGACCGCATAATAAGCCGTACGTATGTACATCGTGACTAGTAAATAAACTTCTAATATTTATCCTATGAAAGTATTGTGTTTTAATTCAATTCCCGGCTTTTTACATGGTGTCAGAAGTTAAAATAAGAATTTTTTTATTTTAAAATAAAAAAAAAACTCAATCTGAATGCAGAATTTGGAATAATTCTCAACAATTTCATCGGAAAATAAATCAGCAACAAAAATAATCATCGGACAAAGAAGAATATTTTGGGACATTGGGATAAAACAACGTCGGAAAAAGAAAATTTATGTAAAATTTCATGGATTGAGTCGCATAAACCGGGTTATTTTTTCAAGAAAGGCGGATACACGAAAATCATAGCGAATCTATCATCGGAATTGGAAGACTTGGAAACGTAATTTCCAAGTCTATATGATGTCAAATGACAAAGACAGTATAGCTGGACATAAAAAAATATCAATTTTTCTGTGGTTGATTGGGACAAAAGGTGCTGACATTTACAACACTTTGTTTTCAAATGAGAGGTCGCAAAATGCATTGTTAGGTACAGTCACGTCAAAAAACATGTACCAGCAGAAGGCAGTGTATCAGCGCATGATGTGGATGAAACAAAATAACACACTTTGTGTAAAGTGATGAAAGCATTCGATAAACATTATCTGCCGCAAAAGAATTTGACAATGGAATAGTACAAATTTAACAACATGGTGCACAAAGAACATCAACCGTTCAGTGAATTCTTAACCGAATTGCGAATTCAAATCGGTTGTACTTGCAAATTATCGTATGAAAATCGAATGTTACGTGATCGTATCATCACTGGGGTTTTTGATAAGAAACTTCAGCTGAAATTTCTTGAAGGACGGGATGAAAATTTGGATCCTGTAATTGATATGTGCAAAACATTTGAGCGAATAGTAGACTTTGTTGTTCTTGATAGCACATTTGAACCGATACTGGGTCTTGAAACATGTATGGAACTTGGATGAATTAAAAGACTGGATATCTAATCGATTCAATTCTCGGATGAAAGGGACCAGATTGAGAGTAAAAATAACGATTTTTTCATTGGACTTGGAAAAACTCCCGTTCAAATAACGATACATTTGCAGAAGAATTCAAAACATGTTGTCCATTATCGAAAGCGTTTTCCGGTTACAATAGTTAAAAAACTTAAACCAAAGCTTGATGAAATGGTTGACAGAGAAATTATTTCACCGGCGTATCACCCAACTGACTGGGTTAATACTTTGCAAATGGTAGAAAAATTAAACGGTGATTTGCGGATTTGTTTAGATACAAAACCACTTAATAAATGCCTTAGACAAGAACATTTCTTGATTCTAACTAGGGATAATTTCACTTCAAAATTAGCAATTAAAAAAATATTCACTATTTTGTATTGCTCGAACAGGTTTTGGTAATTAGAGTTGAATGAAAGGAGTTTCAAATAAACAACATTCATGACACCTTTTGGTCGTTACAAATTCAAAAGACTTCCATTTGGGTTGAACATTTCTCCGGAAAATTTCCAAAGGCGCATGATAAAAGGTTTTGGTGATATTCCTGGAGTTTTTGTTTATTTTGATGATAATGAAATCCTAGAGTCAGATGAGGAGGAACAGGATAAAATCTTGACAATTATTCTTGAGCGAGCACATATACATAATGTTAAATAATTCAGTATCGTAAATCTGAAGTAAAGTTTACGGGCCTTATTTATTCCGAATCTGTCAAAACTCGCGGCAGAATTAAGAAATTTAACCGGTAAAGTTCTGATTGAGTGGACTAAAAAACACGATGTTGAACACAATAAGTTATATTTGATTATCACATCAGACCCGGTTTTAAAAACATTTGATTCGGAGAAACCGATTGTTATTCAGACAGATGCATCAAAAGATGGACTTGGATCGTCCCTATTGCAAGAGAGTCTCCCAATTGCTCACTAAACCAAGGTGGGCACAAATTGAAAATAAACTTTTGGCCGTTCATTTTAATTTTTTAATATATTTTTATTTGTATTTTGATATGTAAAAAAAAAATTTGTTTTTCCTCTTTTTAGTTTTTTAATATACATATATATTTTTTTCAATCAAAGTAGTCCCCAACAAAAAAAAGTAGTTCACTGGTCATGGTGATAGCGGCTGTTCATGTCGTCTTAAATAAAAAAATCTAATGGATTATTATTCAGTAGTTATGCGGACATCGTCCCTACCAAATATATTATTATTATTACATTTATTAGGAAAAATATACAGGCTATTAAACCTAATGATAAGGAGGAGTGCGAGCAGCTTTGGCCATCGACTCCGATATTATAACAAATCTATATTATATCATATTATGTATGTTACATTCCACTAGAAAATTATAAATACAAGTAATATTTTCAAATGATGGTGTTTTTAACAGTGTTTGATATTGAGCAGAAATGAAGTGTTTATGCCTAATACTCTCTAGAGCTGGACAGGTGCGTAAGATGTGATCCACGGATAGTGTGTTGGAGCAAAAGGGGCAAGATGACTTAGGATTTCCGGTGAGTAGGTGCTGATGTGTGATTTGTGTATGGCCGATTCTTAAACGTGTAAATACGGTTGCTTGCAGTCGAGATATATTGCTAGGGTAGTAAATTTTATTCCGAAGTGGGTTGAAGTTTTTATACGGGTGTTCGAAATTGCTCCAGTCCGCGCGTCTTCTTTCCTGTACATGCTTTTGTAACAGTTTTCTAAGATCATTTTCGTCAAGTAACTCATGGAGAAGAGTCGGTGCTGATTCAAAGTACTTAGCGGCATTGTCTGCATGCTCGTTCCCAGCAATTCCGACGTGTCCTGGTACTCAGAGCAATGCTATTTTTCGTTTGTTTTTGATGCATATGTCTCGAATTTTTGATATTATTGTAGACTTATTGCGTATATTACGGATTGCATTTAAACAAGAAAAGCTGTCGGAGCAGATTACGAACTTGCCTTTTTGTCGGGTGGTATATTCTAAAGCTTTGTGGATGGCAAAAGCCTCGGCAGTGAAAACGGAAGAATGAGAAGGAAGAATTCCGCCGGTAATGATTGTCCCATTGGATGTAGTAACTCCGAAAGCTGTATTTGTTGCTTTGGAGCCATCAGTATAAATAGCCGAAAAATTTTTACACTTGTATTCGTTAGCGATTTCAAGAAAATATTGTTGGAAGGTGGCATTATTGGTGTTCAATTTTTTGAAATTATGCAATGAGGTATCTATAGTGACTTCGTTTATTAGCCATTCCGGTTGAATGTTGATTTTGCTCGTCTTGGATGGTAGAAGTATGTTAATGGCTGTGCCATACCCAAGGCAGCGTTGAAGCGTAGACTTAAGCTGGAATTTTTTTTTGTGTCTTGCGGCTTTTCTAAGCATTTTATGAAGATCAGTGTTCGGCGAATTCAGCAGTTTTGGAAGTAGTTTGACCGTCGTTTCGTAAACTCTCTCTCTTATTGATGGTAGACCACTTTCACCCAAGATGCTTTTCACTGGTGATGTAGGAAACGCATTTATGCTACGGCGAATCGCAGCATGGTATGGAGCCTCCAATTGCTTTATATTTGTGTTGGCACACCATCCATAAATCGGTAAGCCATAATCGACTTTAGAGAGTATTATAGCTCTTGTAATATTAATTAGAGTATTTGTATGTATAAATGAACGCTTACTAGATAAGTATTTAATTATATTGAGCCTTTTGAAAAGGTTTTTTCGAAGACTAAGGCATTGGTATTTAAAATTGAATTTGTTGTCAAAAAAAATTCCTAAGATTTTTAAGTTATTAACAGATTCTATTGCAGTGTTATCAAATATAAGTTGAGGATAATTACAATTTTTCTTTTTGCAAATATGTAGTAATTTACATTTTGAAATGGAGATAGATGCTCCGGTGCGGGCACCCCATTTTTTAAATTCTAAAAGTATTTTTTGAAAAGCTCCGTTAATTTTCAGTGGGTCTTTTAAATTAGTATAAATAATAGCGTCATCCGCGTACAAAATTAGCTTAATGTTCTTAATATTTAAACAAATGTCGGTAAGTTTATCAAAAGCAATAATAAATAAAATTACAGAGAGCGGGGAGCCTTGTGGTATACCATTTTTAAGGGAATTTACATTGGAAAATATATTATTGACTCGAACTCGAAACTGACGATGTGTCATGAAGGCCTTTACTATCATAAAAGCTTTAGGACCAACCTTCCAGGCTGCGAGTTGGCTCAGCACTGCGTGAAGTCCTACGCGATCGAACGCTTTTTCGAAATCGGTGGACAAGATTGTGGCATGGTTTTTGGTTGCAACAGTGTTAGAAACAAAATGCTGTAGCTGGATAAGTGAGTCAATAGTACTGCGCTTGTTCCTAAATGCGGTTTGATTTTGCTGGATGTGCTTATTTTTTGTAACGAACCAGATTAATCTTTTTGCAATGATTTTTTCGAAAATTTTGCTGAGGCAAGATAGCAAAGAAATTGGTCTGTATGAAGAAGGCAAGTCGGCAGGCTTATTTGGTTTAATAATGGGTATGACCGTCGCTATTCGCCAAGGGTGTGGGTATGAACCTTTTTCAAAAATGCTATTATATAGTGAAAGTAGTCTTTCTTTGGCTATTTGGGGCAGATTTGAGAGCATGGGGTACGATATACGATCGATACCCGGTGTTTTGCCTTTCGCGTGTTGAAGTGCTGATATCAATTCACAGAGTGTGATTTTATTTTCTACGCAAGTCGCAGACACAGACAGACCTTGTGGGGCGTACACCATGGAAAGCCAGTGTTGCTTTTCCGTGACATATTCCTCGCAAAAATTGTCATCGTTGGAGTAGCGAGCCCAAAGTTGAGCGAATGTATCAGCGATTTCTTCAGAGTTGGTCAGGACTTTATTATTTGTTTGAATAGCTGTGACAGGAGTGTGGGGAATGCCAGTTATACGTTTATGTCAGACCAAATCCTTTTTGGGGTTGAAGAAGGATTAATTTGTGAGGTAAAAGCTTCGAAACTTCTCCTCTTAGCAGCCTTAACAGCTCTTTTAAAACACGCGTTAGACTTTTTGTAGTTGATAAGGTTAGTGTCGGACATAGAATTTTTGAAAACCTTCCAATACTTATTTTTCTGGTCACGAAGATATTTAAGATCGGCGTTCCACCAAATTGGAAAGTCCTTAGCAAGCTTCTTTTTAGTTTGGGGTATCGATTTGTTGGCTGCAGAGCGTATGATTTTGGTAATAGAGGCACTTTCTTGATTGATATTGTCGATTGGCGAGCTTTTTATATTTTTTGTGATCTCTGCTTGAAATATATCCCACTTAGCGAAGTCTGTTTTGAATATGGGGCGGTGGTTATATTTGATAGGGTGGAGGTTGGTTTGAACTGTGATAGAGATGGGGAAATGGTCGCTGCCTTTCAGATCAGTGGAAATATCCCATTTAATTCTGGGAGAAAGTTGAGGGGAAGCTAAAGACAAGTCGACGTGAGTTAATGTTGAATGGGTTGAAAAATGAGTAGGGGATCCATTATTTAATAACACCAAGTGATGATTTAATATGAATTTTTCAATTATTGATCCTCTGGCATTAGATTTTCGTGAGCCCCACAGATGTTTCCAGGCATTAAAGTCGCCAGTCCACAAAATGGGGGTGGGTAATTGCTGAAATAAGTTTCTTAAGTCGGTTTCACTGAAAACTTGCTGGGGGTGGATGTATGTACTTGCTATACCAAATGGCAAGTTCAGATTTAATTTTAGTGCTATGGTTGATAGAGATGAAGTTATATTTATAACTTCATGTGGAATGTATCTTTTTATTAGGATACCAACACCTTGTTTGTTAGTTTGGATGTTATTTAAGTTAGAGAAATAGCCTAAGTACTGTTTGGGATAAAAGGGATTGGATATTGGTGTTAGTGGGATATGTGTCTCTTGCATACATATTACGTCTGGGCTTTTCTCTTTGATAAGCAATTGCAGCTCGTGATAGTTGTTGGAATACCCGTTTATATTCCACTGGAGAATTTTTAACGTCATAAAACTTAAATCAAAGTAAAAGGAGAGGCAAATATGTATTTATTAGTGTTTATTTGTTGTTGTTTTTCTTTTTATTCCATTTCGTTATCAGACGTATTCTGGTTTATAGTAGCAGCTAATACTTGGGAGAGTGATGGGAGAGGTTGGAAGAGTGACTGGAATTGTGGGGAAAAGGAATGTGAATTGGATGAAGAGAAATGATTGCTATTGTAGTTAGTGTCTGTCTCGATACGATCAGTGAGATTAAGTTGGAATTCGGAAGTCGGAGAGTTAAAAGTTAAGTTGTGTTTGTTAGTATTTTGTGTTGTGGGAATATTACCGTTTGCTTTTGCTGTTTTGTTTGATTTAACTATATGGGAGTCAGAATAATTAATTTGTTCAATGGGGGCAGTTTGGTTGGAAGAGGAATTGGAATTTTCAATACTCGTATCTATGGTTGCTTCTTCGTAGTTTTTGTTGTTGATACTATTTGAGTTTTTAATGCTCTGTGAGTAAGTGGGAGAGCTTTTATTGTTTGTTGTAGCTGCTGTCATTATTATATTTGTTTTGCTAGTATTTGCGCTCGATGCAATGCCGGCGTAGGAGTAACTGGGTGAATTTGTTATATTTAGTTGTTGTTTATGCTTTTTTATAGCTTCTCCCATTGAGCATTTGTCTATCGTTTTTATTTTTATTATCTCTTTGGCTTGTAGAAATTTTGGACATTCTTTGGAAGAGGAGGGATGTGGCTGTGCGCAGTTAGCACAGAAAGTGCGTTCACAGTCAGATGGGGAATGGGGAGGTAGGGAACAATTTGCACAAAGAGGTGACCGTTTACAATAGTTTTTCGTATGCCCAAGGAGCTGGCAAGATTTGCAGCGCATGGGGAGTGGTATATATTCGCGAACCAAAACTTTGCACCAAGCAATGTCGATCTTACTGGGAAGATGGTAAAGATTAAATGTGAGTAACACTACTCCGGAGAGGTGAAGGTTACCGTCGAAAGTTTTTTTAAACTTGTATGCTGCTACAACTCCTTGGGAGCTTAATTCCTTAACAATTTCTTCTTCAGCTACATTGTTAAGAAATGGAGCAAAAACTGTTCCTTTCACGTAGTTTAGCGATTCGTGTAGCTTGGCTGAGATAGAGCACACATTTTCGAGTTGTTTTGCTTTTATAAACTTTTCGGCGATTTTATTGCTCTTTACAAGGATAAGTAGTTTTCCATCACGAAGAGTAGAAATGGAGTGAACCTCACTACTAATTTGTTTGATACCACGATGAATTGCAAAGCACGAGTAAGATGAAATAGGCTTGGAGGGATCAGTTGATTCAATCACGACAAATTTTGGATCATTCACTTTAGTTTCAGGCAGAAAGGGAAAATCGGTTTGAAGAGCACTTGAATCACTTTTGTTTTTCTTTCTTTTTGGTCCAGTATCTAATAACGCAAATCGATTTGCGTTAATGTTTGGTGGCCCCGGGGCCATGGTGCACGTGTTTTTAAAGTTCACGTAAACAAAAGTATGCGTATACACAGAAATAGAAAAAAAGAGAAAAAGCGGATAGGCTGAGCTGAGAAAGAAAGAAATCAAAAAACTCCGTACGCACAAAAACAAACGTCTAATCTGTAAGAGAGTTAGTCGATGACTGCCTACCAAATATAATCAATTTCATTAAAAAAAAGGTCGAACTTCAAAAAAAAAAAGTCACGAAAATCTTGTTTTTTTCATTAAAAATTGTTTAAAAAAATATGAAAATATTTTCGAAATTCCGGTAGGGACGATAAATGAGTAGAAGAACATATGTAAATTCTATAGCAATCGGTTGAATACTTTTTGTTTAGGACCATGACAGTTTCAGAAAATGATGATTCGAGAAAAATGCGTATAGAAACGTAGCAGCGCTTACGACACGTCGGCGATTATGAGCTGTAACTTATCAAATACTACAAATTTCGGTCTGAAATTTTCACAGTATGTTTTCAATAGGTTTACTTTTAAAATATAAAAAAGTCGATTTTTCGAAGTGATTATATGAGAATACCCCCTTAAGCATTCGAAATTGTCTTTTGACACACAAGCCGATTTTGTAATCCGGTGCACTGTACTTATTTCGTCTCTAATACAACCATCCTCCTCCCCTCCTGAGATCACGTCCAACTGTGCACGAGAAAGGCAATCAGCGAACAACACGCTTTTTCCAGGTTTATAAATTATTTTTGTTTTAGGATATCTTAATAATACCATGGAAATATTTTGCAATCGAGATGTGACACCAGCGATATCACGCAAGTCAAAGTTTTATAAGGTGAAATCAGAACTACACTTTGAAAATGGTTTATTGTTTAAGGACCATAAAATGAAGATTCCAACTGGGTTGTGGGAAAAAATGGTCAAGTGGTTGCATGAACCAATCTCGAGATTGAAAAAACACTTGCGAGAGCAAGCATGTTATACTTTTAGCAAGAAATTAGCACTTAAAATAAAGAAATTATTGCATCATGCAACATTTGTAAGAAATTCAAACAGAATAATCATAAAGAACCATTGGTTCATGAAATAAATCCCAAATATTCGTTCCATATTGCATCCGTGGATTTATTTGAACATGCCGGTCATGGCTATATCTCAATTATGGACGCATATTCCAATTTTTTGGCAGGGTCAATAACAAAACTTTTGGACATTTAATTGAGGTATTTTGTACCACTTTTAACACGATCGGATATCAATCGATCATTAAAAGTGACAATGTTCTATTCAACACGTCGGAATTTGAAAAATTTTCACGGGATTTTAATGCCAAATTTAAATACTCAAGTCCAAGATATCCACAAAGCAATGGTTTGGCTGAGAAGAATGGCAATTGCCAAAAATATTTTGAATCGTTGTTATGAAGCAAATGAAGTAAAACAATTTCAATACAGAATCATGGAACATATTACTACGCCGGTCACAAGCATGCATTTAACTCCAGCGGAATTATTCTTTGGTACGCTGATTTAAACGAAACTGCCAGTGTCGGAACAATTGCTTGTCAGAAACAATGTCAATGAGGAGGCAATTCAATTCAAGAACAAAAATGGTACAATGATCGAAATGTAAAGTCACTGCCATTATTGAAGGAGAGATTTGGTAATTTTTAAAAAGAATGGAAAGGAATGGCATAATGGAAAATAGTCAAAATGGGGAAATACCCAATGTAATTGCGGATGAATCAGAATTTCCAGTGGATGATGAATATGAAACCGCTGAAAGTTATGATTCAGATGCAAATGATAGTACCACTGTAGAGGCAATTCCAGAGCCGGTGGTTACTGATACTTATAGAACGCGTAGTGGGTGTACTGTTAGACCACAGCAAAGATATGACTAATAAACTTGTAACAGTCATTAGTGGGTCCCGGTCTAAATAAATTTTATTGTTTATTGTTTTGTTATTTAAAAAAAAATAGTAATAAAATGCGTGTAATGTGACAATAAACGTCATGTTATGGCAACCCTGCAATAGTTCTCGGCTGTCATATGAGATCAATTCTGCGTGAATCGCATAATAAGCCGTACGTAATTCGTTATTAGTAAATAAACTTCTAATAATATTTTTTTAAAAAAGTATAGTGTTTTAATTCAATTCCCGGCTTATTAAAGAAAGAGCACGAAGGTTGCATCTTCTTATTTTTTATTGACGTAGATACCACTTACGCTGTCGTAGCCGAGTTAACAACAGCGCCCCAGTCGTTATACTTTAAGAGCAGGAGTGTTTTCGACCACTCGGACAACATGACCTACCCAGCGTAGCCGCTGTCCTTTAATTCGGTGAACTGTGTAAATGTCGTCGTATATCTCATACAGTTCATCGTTCCATCGAATGCGATATTTGCCATTACCAATGTAAACACAGGTTCCAAGACAGAGGAAATTAAACGACTGTTTGTTTGATGATCGTCTTGCCCTCGTTCACTACCAGACCCATTTGCTTCGCTTCCTTATTCATACTGGAAAAAGCACACGGTGTATGTCAGCAGCTACGCACTCTTCTTCATCATTTAGTTATGCATCGCGAATAAATTTTTCCAAGAGTAGATTGAAAAAGTCGCTCGAAAGGGAGCCACCTAAAGGCAGCTCCTTTTCGTGTTGTCAAAAGTAGCTTTGAAATCGAAGAAAAAGTAGTGTGTGTCGATCGTCTTCTGACAGGTCTTTTCCAAGATTTGGCACATGGTGAAAATCTGGCCAGTTGTTGATTTTCCAGACCTACAGCCCATTAAGGTCCATCTATTTTGTTAACAGTGGGCTTTAATCTTTCACACTATACGCTCGATAAAACCTAACATGTTGAAGAAGCTTAGCCCACGGTAGTTGGCGCAGATTGTGGGGCCTCCATTTTTGTGGATTAAGCAGAGCACACTTAAATTAAAGAGCTGATGCATGCTTCTTATAAGTTCTTCACTGCCGTGGGGAAGCTCGACCGGCAATCCCTTGGTCTCCGCTGCTTTGTTGTTCATCAGATGGGTATTGCTACTTACTTATTCATGGTCAGGTCAATGGAACATCTGCTCCATCGTCGTCGATTGGGGAATTATGTTCGCGACCTAGAGAAGTGTTCCCTCCACAGTTTTAAAGCACCTTTGGGGGTTATACAAGAGTATGTCTCGGTGTTGAAACCTTCTTTTAGCGGACGCATTTTGAAAGAATTTTTGAACATTACCCCTGTCGGCCAGCTTATCAAGCTCTTCATACTATCGCAATTTGTTTCCTCTTACTTTTCGTCTGCAAATGCGGCTCGCCTCAGTTTTAAACTTTCGGTATCCATCCCATTCCGCGCATGTGTGGTCGATTATAACAATGCGTGGTAAGCAGTCTGTTTTATCTCCTCAGCTGTTCTTTTGCTTTTTCCGAAAACCAATGGTTTCGTGGAGGATGCATTCATGTGTAGAAGTTCACGCAAGTGGGGAAAGTTCTCTGAGTGCCATTCAATTGGAAGTGGCCAGAAACGATTCTTTTACATATGGCTCAAGCAGCTCGCGACTTCCAGTCAAAGACTAAGTATCCTCTGGGTAGCCAACAAACAACCGTTTGAATAAAGTGAGAAGGTTGGATTGTGAGCTGAGTTTGGGCCCCGCCACGTAAAGAACGCCCCCAGTGAAAAAAGTTTGCAACTATGGGCAAAATATAACGGATTAGGTGTTAACAAAACTGCGACAATAGAATTATCCTACACTCAAGGAATCAACAATTCATTTCTCTTTCAAGGCAAAATACATAGCGGTTGAAAACGATACCAAACTGAATTGGAATATTTATACTGAAAAACGAATAAATAAAGCATTTATGGCCTGCTTCACAAAAGAATACTTACCAGGAACTGTAAATAACATATACAGACTTACTATAGTACCTGTAGCTCTACTGGTGTACGAAGCACTGACTCTTTTGAGAGCATGTGCCAAAACTGGGCCTACCTTATAACAATAGCTGCAAGAGGGAAGGTAATATAGAAACGGGTTTCCACTTTCTCTGTGAATGCGAGTGCAAATCCGACACAAAGAACTTGAAAATCACTCAACCTTAAATGGATGCATAACGGTCCTGTATACATAGTTTCATTGAGAGCACCATATCGCATCAAAATGGCGCATCCAGCACTAATTGAGCTCATTGTGGCAGCACTCCAACTTAAACCTACTCTTTTTAAGGTAAAAAAAACGTGCAAAAAAACCATATACCATACATTAAGTAAGGAAGGAAGTTCGGATGCAACAGAACATTTTATACTCTTAAAGCTTGCAAAAATCAAAACCAGGGACCTTAAGGTGGAAAACCAACAATATAGAGTAAAGTCCGGATGTTCGAAAAACAAACAAGAAAAAACGTTAACTTCGGCTGCACCGAAGCTAATGTACCCTTCACATGTGACTTCGTTTAGTAATCCGATCTGAACAATTTTTTCAGATATTATATTATTACAGTAAGCAGTAATCCATGTAAAATTTCGTGAAGATACATAGCTACAAGCCCTTGATTCCGATCGTTCGGTTTGTATGGCAGCTATATGCTATACCGAGCCGATCTGAACAATTTCTTCCGATATTATTTCTATGAAAAATAACTCATATCAAATTTCTATTTGTCTATTAATCGTTCAGTTTGTATAGCAGCTATATGCTATAGTAAGCCGATTTGAACAATTTCTTCGTTTATTACATTATTATATTTGAAAATAACCCATGCCAAATTTTGTGAAGATATATTGTCAAATGTGAAAGTTTTCCATAGCAGAACTTGATTCCAATTGTTCAGTTTGTATGACAGCTATATATTATAGTGGTCCGATATCAGTTCCGCAAAATAAGCAGCTTCTTGGAGAGAAAATGACGTTTTCACATTTTAAAAACGATATCTTAAAAATTGGACTAGGTCGTATATATACAGACGGACAGACAGACGGGCGTGGCTAAATTGACTCAGCTCAACATACTGATCATTTATGTATATACTTTATAGGGTCTCCGACGCTTCCTTCTGGGTGTTACCAACTTCGTATCAAACTTAATATACCCTGTTCAGGGTATAAAAATTACGAGTTCGTAGAAAACTGAAAACTTCTAAAGTGCCATAACTAGGCACAAAATTCAGAATAAAGCTTTAATCTGGCACAGAGATTCGCAGTAGCAAGGGGTATATGAGGGCAAAAGTTTTTGAAAAAGTGGGCGCTGTCCAGCCTTGTCGTAAATGTAATGTACGTATCTTCAAAACCATTAGAGCTACAAAAACGAAAATAGCTAAACCTAAGTTTTAAAAGAACTCATACCGAGAGTGCTAAAATGGATGAAATCGGAAGGTAACCCAGATCGCTCCCTACATAACGGTATTGGGTCAAACCACGTCAAGTGGTCCAGGGAAATTTCTCAAAATCACCGATTTTTATTATTGGCAGTTCCTTAAGAGGGGGACCAGACACATACCCCTTAATATAAATACTTCGTCAAAACTCTTTTTTTTTTAATAAAGTTATTGAATATTGAAATTTAGAGGACGATAAAATTGTAAAACTCTTTTCTCATACACTGTTGGAGATAAATCGGTGAAATTTTGTGAAGTCAAAGAAAAATGTTCGTGCTGTGTTATAAATATTTTTTCATGGTTCTTTTGTTTAAATAATAATATTTTACATAATTTTTTGTTAAGCAATTGAAATTTTTCAAGTAACAATTTAAAAGTATGTGGCACAAAGCGGTTAATATTCACCTTTAATAATCTGCAAAAACATTTTTGTTCATTCACACTATGATATTGAATTTTTTGTCGCCCTACCACTCTTAAAACGTATATTGTTTTCTTGCGGCACAGATGTCGAGAGCTTCCGAGCGCACTGCGCAACGATCGATGCGCCAAGTGTGGAACAAGTTAAAAAAGTATAGGTCTTGAAATAGTGGATAAACTTACATCAAGATTCGCAAAGAGACCCCTGAAACAACGGACAACGTTAAGTCCTGGAAAAAATAAAACAAAAATACCACATTCCCCCAAGCATCACTACATACCAAATTCAAGGATAGGAAAGAGAAAACAAATACCAACAAAGAAATGTTTTGAATCAATCTCAACCACGACAACCTCCACCAGTCCCAATGAACGTGGATCGACTTTGTCAAAGAAAACATTCAGCTATTGCTATGTAACGGAATAGCACAGCCAATAATTCCGATAAAAGGTACCGAAAACAAAGCAAGTCAAAAAGGAAAGTAGTTGCTGAATTCCAGAAAATTAAAGCTTTGTACAGAGCTTTCGCCTCTTTAGGGCGTCATTGTCCTCGGTGCTTATTTCGCCTTTTTCCAACTTAGCAAATCTCTTTTCAACGGTGGATTTCGCTGGTGCACAGCCCAAATTCATCAGTATTTTCCCCAAAAAGCAAAGCTTTATTAACACACGAAATGTTTTTATGATCCATTTTTTTGTAAACTAACACAAGTTGCTTCACAAAAATGCTATATCTCATTAACTAATGGATATAATCTAACTAATAGAAATCATATAGATTCCGAGAAAGGTAAATTTCGGCTAAGTTGACCGATTTTGAGCGTCCACATACCGCGCTAAAAAGTTAACTTTTTGTTAACTCTTCTAAGCTTATCTATTATTTAAAACCCAACCGTTTGTTTGAAAAGAAAAACAATTAAATTTCTATGTAAAAGATTATTGTCGGAGTCGCCAGGTACAAACGTAGTTCGTCACGAGCATTTTAACTTGTGAGTTGTTTATAGTTAGTATATTAAAAATGTCAATAAAACAGAAAAAATCATTGCAAGTCAAATTGAATTTACAACAATTATCTGAGATTTATGGAAATCGATTGGCGTTGCATGATAGTGTATCTTAGGCGGCCATTTAAAAAATAAAGAAAAAACGTCATGCAATTTTGGAGGCAGTGGCAAACACTCATAAATTTGCAGCTAAGAAAACTTTGCATAAGTCGGTATATCCCGTTCTTAGACACCTGGACGAAAAATAGTTAAGGATAGTTTGCTAAGTTGAAACCATTGATAATTGGTAAATCTCCGTTGCTTCAAAGGGTTTGAAAATCCATTGCAATATGCTAACTCTCAAAAGTCTTGGATGAATTCAAAACTATTCTTCCGCTGGTTCCATCATTCGTTCAATAAGCAGATAAATTTACTGTCCATGGATCTAAATACCATAAGACTGCTCAAGTTAAGACACCGGGAAAAACTGTTATGGAAATCTGTATCACAAGAAAAAATTACGGTTGAGAATAATTTGAAAGGACATTCCATTCGTGATGTCATCTAGCTGCCTAAATCAGCATGGAATGAATTGCCAAGAGCTGTGCTTTTAAAAGCTTGGAAAATATGAAAGAGTGAGACGATGATCAATAAGATAGCGAAGATGAAATTCCATTGCTTGATTTAATTACGATGAAACACTTCGGTAGGTACAATCGTTATTGTCCAAAGTCGGTGGTGTTGACGACAGCAGTGAAAACATCGAAAATTGGTATGACAATCGAAATACGGACGATGATGAAGATTTTGAAATGTCTGACAACGAAGTTGGAAAACCAGTATGCAACAACAGAAAGTGGGTTTTTCGGAAGTAATTGAATGCATCAATACTTTGATAGTGGTATGAAAACCATAATGATGCAAATCAATAACTATTAAACAAAAAAGAAACAAACAAGACTCGACCGCTTCTTTAAACTATCCCTTACAAATTAATATGTATATTTGTATGTATAATGTCTAAGTTTTTGTTTTGTTACGAGTAAAAGTGAGTCATGTTTTTTTTTTCAAATTCGAAAACCTTTTGGAAAAGTTAATATTTCATAAAAGTAAAACACCCTTGGAACACTTTTGTTAACTTTTTCGCGATTCTACTGTACTTACCCCTTTGAAATAAATACTTACATTACCACTAGTTTAAGCCGTAAGTTTTAAGATTTAGGCTAGCAATTATCCTTAACCTTTTTCCCATCGCAAAAACGCTTGAGATTTTTCATGGCGTAAAGAGTGTAAAACAATAAATAGTGCATTAACTAACCTTTCGTACCCAATAATTATTGGTTATAACCTGTGTTTAATTCCTTTCGGATCTCGGATGTCGGCTCAGCGAAAGTGGAGTGAAGTGATGTGTGCAGCGGCAAATCCTTAAAGAAGAAACGAAAGAAGTTATAGAAAAGAAAACAAATACATACTAATGATTACCTATGTATAAAAAATATTCATATAAAAAATTATATACTTACGTACGTGAAAAATAGTGGTTGCTAAAAATTTCTAAGTCTACTCCACTTACCTCTGCTACCAAACTTCAAAAAGAATAAAAAGAAATAACGGAGAATAAAAAGAAATAAAATCACTAAAATAATAATAAATAATAATTAAGGAAAGTGCTCAACTGAAAAAGAGACAAACAAAACATATGTACATATGTACATTGTAGGCATAAGAAAACGGAGGCTGTGTTATCATACTGTGGGCACACAGACAAGACATATCACATCAGGCAGCACTGTTTGTCAGTTATTCTATTATTTCATTCTCTTTATATTCTTCTTGGAAATTACAGTTTTAATTGAATTCTAAGATTTTAGTTTTAAGAAACTTCACTTCTTGTACAGACGCCAACAAATGAAGTAAGAATTATCTTAATAAATAATCGTTTAAATATTACATGTTGTGTTTTATTACCGTCACAATACTAACAGAGTATTTATGCATATACATATACATACATACATAAGTGTAACGGGACATCTTGACAGGATAAAATTTATGGCATACTAACTATCAAATCTATTGCTATTGCCATTGCCAAATCTGTATGTGGACATTTGTTATCATACCATAATCATCTGCGAAAAAGCGTCGCTTATACTATGTTCAGACCGACACTTAATCACACGATTTCGGCTGTTGAATGGATTATCCCACTAATCTTAAAAATTTATCAAGACTTCGCCATACAAAAATGACAGTTCCAAATCCCTTCATTGAAATGATTTTCGGTCTGAACATAGTACATATTACAGCCCTAAGTCACCAACCTCACTACAGTGAGAAACATCACGTTACCTTATTCTGGTGTGAAAGCAGCCATCATAATAGAAAACATCTGTGTTTGTTTTGTTTTAAATCAATATTTTGCATTTTTTAAAAAATATTTGAGCATGGAGGAACTGTTCTTTGTATATGCAGAAGTCGAATATATCTTTTGATCTGCGTTTCCTGGCATGTTTGTATTTTTACGGGCATGGCTCTTACCAAAAATGCGTTGGTAATAGTTATGTGCTCTCTATGAGCCTAAGAATGAATAAAAAGACCTCTACGTATGTTTAAATAATTAATTTTATTTTATTTCATTTATTAAATGATTCATTTTATTTTATTTCATTTTTTTTTTTTTACTTTTTTATTATTACTTATATAATTATTATATATATGAAATTATTGTATATATATCTATCTATATTTAAAATTTGCAAAATTACTTACATATGCTGATTATCCATTTGTGCGTCCATTTTTGTATGCTTATTTTTTATTAAAAAAGCTCTTTGACAGCAAAAAGCTTTTTACTTCACGTGGTGACTTTTTTAAGCTTTTTCAAGCTTTTTTCTTATGAGGTTTGAGCAAGAATAGCCTCACATTTTATGCCTCACAGGAAATCTCTCAAATTTTCCTATCAACTCAGTTGAGAGGTTTTTTCAGAATAGGACTGTTAGGCAGGCTCGAACTGATGTAGCGCATGGTTTGAGCTATTGAACTGTTAAAATCTTTATTGTTGAAAATAAAAAAGGAGAAAGATCCTTCTTTTACAAATGTATTTCTGGGAAAAATAATACCCGAGACAGACATGTAGTAACAATACCATAGTAAAGGTATCATGGTTTTCTGTTTACTACGTTGATGACATTCATGGCAATGCAATAAACTCAAATACTAGCTTTGTTTCATAGCCATTAAATATTTCAAAAAAAAAAATGTAAACAATAAATATGTGGTTGTGTCTTGGGACGAAAATAAGTATAAATATTTCAATTACTGTAAAGTTAATCTATTTTCATCGGAAAAAAAACGATTTGGTTAAAGTCTCTCCACACTAAGTGAGGCATTTCCTGCTTTTCCAGTAGAAAAAAAAGAAAAATTGTGAAAAATGTTTTGTTTTAATTTTTAACTTAAAACTACAAAGTATTGTTACACATATGCTATTTGTACCATATATGGTATTCTTACTACATGTCTGTCTCAGGTATAAGAAAAGGAGGAAGATTTTTTTTCAAATGTATTTCTGGGAAAAATTTTAAGTCATATTTTTTGGACTACTATATAATAATTGTGGTATAAATTTTATACTATGTTCGGACCGACATTGAAAATATCTTGAAAACACATTTGTGAGTTGTGGAATCTAAGTTGTTCGGACCGACAATGTGTTTGTTTTTTTTTTTACATTTTGAGCAACGAGAATGGTAAGTTTTAGATGCCTTAATGTTGTCCCGCGAAGAGCACTAGTTTTGTTTTGACACAATTCAATGAGTAAGGCTTCTCCCTATCACTCCACAAATTTATATTTTTTGCATTTTTGTTTTTCCATTTTTCAATATCGATAGGGGGATGCTCTTGCTCTTGCAAATTGCACGATGACACAAAATGCAAAAATCCGATATCGAAATATGCAAGGCGAAGAGAGCATCCATTGCAGAATCTAGTTATATATGACAGCACGAAAATAAACATGGGTTTTGGTCTGACATATGTTTTAGTCATTGCAAATAACTTTCTGCGTGTGTTTGTTGTTGTGCCATTGCAACAAGAGGAAAATTTTGGAACTCGTGCTCCGTGCAAGGGTTTTATAAGAGCAAGAGAATCCCCCTAATATGACATTATCAAGGGACAGCTGTAATTGTATATGGAATGTAAACAAATATAAAGTGATAATGTAGGGCCGGCAAAATATGTATTCCAAAAAAATCTATTAAACTAGAGCAGGCACCGATTATGAGTGGAATGTAAGTTTTCAAGTAGTTTTCAGCCAAAACTGGTTTTCAAAGTGTTTTCGTTTGACAGATTTTACATGGACGAAAACACAATTTTTCCCACAAAAAGATGTTTTCATTGTAGACCCGAACATAGTATTATATACCAATTAAAATAATAAATTTAATATGAGCAATGATATTTTGATTTATGCTTATATAAGTTTATTAAATTTAAGACTTCGCTTATTCCCAACTCATTTTGCATAATTTTTCCGTAAAATAACAATATTAAACTAAATATTAGATTTTTGAAAAAATGTTATTTTTAAAATTTACTTTATTTTTTAATATAACGCAACCGTCTTAATACACGCTCTACTAAATTTCATATTACCGAAATGAAAGTGCTATAAAACGAAATTTTCATAGAAATGAAAACTACGCTGTCAACCTGCTGAAGTGACAGCTTATTGCCTTCAATATATGGCATATTAATTAGTATTCCATAAGCAATAGGCAGTCTCCACGGCAATACAGTTAGTATAACATAAATTTTATCCTGTTGGGATGCCCCGTAAGGAAACTGGTAAACTGTAGGTTAGGGTGCTTATAAAAAAAGTTTGAATTTTTTTTTTTTCAACTTTTACCCCCTCAAAAGTTAGTGATTGACAAACAAAAAATCCACCCTCAAACCAGGCGCCGTAGCTTAAATCAAAGTTGTTGCTTTTTTTAGGTTCCCATACATTTAAAATAGGAATTTTCGTTTTTTCATTCAAACTAAAATTTCACCAACTAATTTTCATGTCTCAAAAATAACCATCACATATTCATAAAGCTGGCTTTTCAAACTTTAAAAATTTGCGCGACAAAATTATAATTCTCAGAAACTTTTTTTATATTTATTGAAAAAATTTCAAATCACTATATTTAATCGCCTAATTGAGATAATCAAACTTTGTCGCAGAAATTTTTAAAGTTTGAAAAGTGAACTGAAAAATTTAAAAAAAAATTTTGAAGCACCCTACTGTAGGTACAGTGAGTTACAGAAAAATTCTACCATAGCGTTTGAAACAGTTTCGACTGAAAGTATCTGACAAAAAATAAAAACAAATAAATCAGTCAAACTAGAAAATGCCGTTCTAACGCTGCTGTAAAAAAACTGCTAAAACCTCTAGTGCCGCTAAGTGTCCGTTGAGTCAAAAGTGCCTCAATAGAGGAACATAAACGTACGTAACGTAAAACAGCCTTACTCCACGGCGCTCAAACGCACAGCGGATAAATTCAATGTGTGGATCAGCGCCCTGCGAATTCTAAGCATTTTCAGTACCAATTGGCAGAGTGGAATGGACACAATAACCACCTTAGTCGGGTCAGAGGCCCATTTAAAACTTCTGCTGTGCTTTGGATCCGGCAACTGGTTGCAATACAACTCCACTTTTAACTGACAAAGTCAGTTCTTCCCGCATTTAGGTTTCAATCACAACATTTTAACTTAACTTTTTCGCGATGCTATCGTATTTTTATTTATTTTATTTATTTATAATAATTCATATAACAAAAATAGTTTTATTATATAAATACATAAACGCAGCACTGGCTACGAGGCCTTCAGCCGCCTTGTAATTATAACTAGGTAAAAATTCTATTTGCTAAGGGTTAGTAAAGATGTAAGTTGCTTAAATATATTTTAACAAATCGTTGGTTTTTAAGAATCTATATACAATCATAACGTTATTTTCTGAAGGTTCACTTAGTAGTTTTATGAGATCAATGTTGCCAGAGTTGTGAGCTGTTGAGTGAAGCATCGGACAGAGTGTGAGTAAGTGTTTGATAGAAGCGGTGTCCTCGCAAAGGGGGCAAATGGATGGGCTTTTACCCGATAGTAAGTGGGCGTGTGTTATGGTGGTGTGTCCAATCCTTAATCGAGTATATGTCTTCATTGCGCTAGTTGGAACTGTTGACGAGTAGATTATTCGATTTCTGGCTGGGTTTATGACCGCGTAGTGATGTTTAAATGTTTTCCATTCGCTTGCGTTTTTTTGATGCCTTTTTTGCTTAATAAGGTTAGAAATGTCTTGCTTGGATGAGACATAGTATGTTAAGGCAGGAGTCCTGGCTACATTTTTTGCAGCGAGATCTGCAAAGTGGTTGCCTGTAATACCAGCATGGCCAGGGATCCACATTACTTGGATTTTCTGAGGGGCACCAATGACCGCGTCCCTGATAATTTCTATTATGGGATTGCGATTGGAAGGAGACGTTATTGCCGACATACACGATTTGCTGTCTGTACAGATGAGAAACTTTCCTTTAGTCTTTTTTTGCGTGATTAACTGCATGAAGGATAGCAGATCCTTCAGCGGTAAATACAGAGCTCGTTGAGGGGAGAAGCCAATTACAGATAATTTCTCCTGTGGCAGTGACAACTGCTAACGATGTGGAATCGATGGACTTGGAGCCATCCGTAAACAATAACTTCCAGCCATTATTTGTATAATTAGATTCCAGTTCAGCAAAGGTTTGTTGAAAGACTTCGTTTGGTGTGTTTTGCTTGGACAAAAACATAAGCTTATTCTGTAAGATTTTATCATTGATCAGCCAGGGAGGATGTCGTGTGGTGAATTTGCATGTTGCGTTACGTAAAATATTATTTTCTGCAGCGAAACTTAAGCATCTCGAAATAGCCGATTGTATTCTTGGAATTTTTCTTTTTTTCGTGGCATGGGTGATAGTTGTATTTAGTAATGGGTTGGTGTTCTCAGCTGTTTTCGCAAGAATTTG
>CM050322.1:65551453-65576453 GCA_027475135.1 Bactrocera correcta
GCAACATTGAATGATGCCTCTTGTGGCAATATACGCAATTGAATTTGCTTTCGCAATTATTGAGATTATGTGAGTGGGACAAGCAGTTTGTACAGAGTCTCTTTGCTCTGACAAAGTTGTTCCTTTCATTAGTATTAAGTTTTTTAAACTTTTCGCAAGCTTTCAGCTTGTGCCTTCCTTTACACAGTTCGCATGACGGTTTATATTGTTCGGATGTGAACGATTGATTTTTAAAGAAGCTTCTGTTAAAATTGTAGTTGTTACTAGCTTGGGGTCTAATGACTCTTCGATTTAGGTCGTGTTGAACGTTTTTAGTTCTGACCGTTTTTTTATCAACCCTTTCCGCGATTTCATGTTGGGTAGTTAAGAAATCTTTCATTTGTTGCCACGTTGGGCATTTTCTTCGTGATGAGAGCGATTGCTCCCACAGAAGCAAAGATTTTTCCGGTAATGCCGCGGAGCATATATTTACCAATATGGGGTCCCAGTTGTCTGTGCGAATATTTTGTGTCGCTAGAACCGACAAGCAATTTGAAACAGTGGATTGAAGTTTTATAAATTCTTCACTTGTTTATTTCTGAATTTTTGGTAAATTCATTAATATTGTGACTTGCTTGTAGGCTAATATTTTTTCGTTTTCGTAGCAAGCTTTTAGAGCTTCCCAAGCATAATTGAAATTTTCGTCATTAAGAGCGAACTGTTTTACTATTGCGCCTGCTTGACCTTTTGTTTTGTATCGGAAGGACGGCCATTGTTCATAACCTCCGCGAAATATTTCTGTATCACATACTGGCCCTTTAAGGTGAATGCCGGAACTCGCCTCTTGGCTTTGAATTTGTGGCAGCTCTACTCTCGGTTGTGGAGTAGGTGCAATTGCTTTAATTATCCTCAATTGATCGCAGATCATAGCTCTAGTTTCCTCGTACTGGTCTAAGCAGTTTTCGTATTTGGAGCAAGCCGGGGATTTAAAATTTTCCGGAAGATCTTATTCGTCAGATTCTATAATTGCGTCATACGCAACTTGGAGACGTTTCCAGAAATTGCCTAGATTTTCTTTTTTGAGTTCTAGTACCGATTAGGATGAAAATCGAGTGCTGTATCGAATTAAACTGTCACTCTCAGCAATAAACTTGGTATATGTATCTTTAATTTTTTTTGCTTTGTAGCAACTTGATTTGAGCGTGTAGCTTCAGCAGGTGTACATGGGCTCTTTTCTTCAGAAATCATTTTTTGTACTTTCAGATATTGAATCGATTTAGATTCCTTAGAATCTCCGTATATTTAGATAATAGGTAAAAATTGAAAATATGAGAAAGAAAAAACTTCTCTCAGTGTATTTCTGTTAACAATAAATACGTTTGAATCTTTAAGATACTAGGTTTGTATGTTTGTTGTATAAACAACGTATCGAATAACGGACGCGTATTTCGTTTTCCTTATTGTATTTTTGTTGTATACGCAATGTACGAACTAACGAGCGAGTGTTTCGTTTTCTTTATTCCTAATTGTTGTGCTCTAAGTTTCTTTTGTTTTCTTTCTATTTTATTTATTGCTTCGTATTCCTAATAGTTGTGCTATTAGTTTGTTCTTGTTTTTTTCCTATTTTATTTATTGCTTTCGCACTCGTTAATTTATACTTGCGTATACGGGCGATAATCAGAAAAGAGAAAAGGGTTATTGACCTTTGTAAATGAAAAATATATATTTTTTTCGTTTGCAATCCTGCTTGCTTGTATATTAACAAGGACAAGGGGTATTGCTGAAAATGTGCCGATTTGGTCTTGGAATATATAATATTTAATTATAATGCCAATTCTTGGTTTTTGTTTATTTTATTTTGTCCGTATATATTTTATTTTATTTTATTTTTTTTTTTAATTAATAGAATGTATTGTTTCCTTAGTAAACGGTTGCATTTACCGCACCGAAATTTTTAAATTGTAATTTTAAATTTAATTTAATTATGTACCCTATATACGTTATATGTATGTATGTATACCGCCATAGGCAAATTGTATGCCGTGTGCATGCGTGTATATTATTGCTGTACGAATAACGCGGGATGAGAAAATGGCAAAGTGCTGATATGCACTTTTAGTACAAATGCAAATTTGTGGAAGTTATAAATATTTTAATTTGTTGATACATACATATATGTGTATGCTAATTTATTTCGTTGTCAATTTTGGTAATATATGTTGTATGTATATGTATATACGTTGTGAATATTGTGCATATATGTATGGTTGGTATTGTTCCTTTTCTTTTAATTTTCGAAATTGCCTTAGCTTACTTAGCGCAATCCTGCTTATACTGTTTTGAGTATAAGGGGTATTGCCGGAAAATGTTGTCAAGTGAATACTTGAAAATGTGTTTTTTTTTTGTTTTTTATAAACTTTGTGTGTTTGGGTACACAAGTGTAAGCATAACTAGGCTTTTAACAGATATTTATATGCCAGTATATATATAATTATATATTATACTATGTACTGTTCATACATATATTTGGATGTACATATGTAATGTACCAAACTGTTTTTGGTTTCCCGGAAATCAACCGTTCAAAAAGTTTGGTAGCAACCTTTTTATTAAAGTATACAGTAGTTTAAAAAAAAAAAAAAACTGTAACTTTCTACATACGTACATATATGCCAATAAATAAAAACACTCAGTTTGTGTCGCTTCAAGGGTATTTGATGGCTTTAGTATGCGATTAAGTGGGGGTGTTTGCTTTTGTCGCTGTGTCCCAGTTATACACTATTTCTATACTTAAATACACTTAGTATAAGTAACTTCAATTTTAGATTAAACTTTGACGATGGAACGCTGCGTAGCGGTGGCGGGAAAGCGAAGTTGATTCAAAGCTCAGTATATACAGTAGATAACCTTTGCTTTGTTTACATACATATACTCACCTCTAAGAAATCTTAGGGTGTTGTGTAACACTTTTTTTGCTACTTTCATGGTATTCAAATTGGGGCGAAAAAAAGATGCTTTTGGTTTTTGGATATCATTTGACTTTATTTAATTCGACACAATAACCTTAAAATGTAAAAATCAATTATAAAATGTAAATCGTACGATTAGCCGACGAAACAGTACTCGGTGAGATCATTTGATCGTATGTATTTTGGTGAACGTAGCCCGTAGGATTGATGTCGCACCAAGTAAATAAAACGAAAGGTGGTGTCGACGCGGCGCAATATGGAATCGAATCTCAATGCTACGCGCGGGATGGATGTTGCAACCGAACGGTGAATCAAACGAATGTTATGTTCGAACTGTATGTTACGAAAGAATTGTGGCGAATGTGTCTCTATCCTGTTGTTCATCCTTTTTGTTTGGTGGGTACAGGTGTGGTGAGTTGCTTTGGTGATGTGTGGTGATGTGTGTTTGTCCTTAAGGTGCGCCAGTTTTTCCCGGTTAGGGTGGGGGAGGATTAACTCATTTAAACATCCTGGGCCCCTTAGGCGAATATTTTGCCTAGTATTATACGTTGTTGCATGTATTTCGGCGTACTGCTTGTAGAGTTGCCGAGAGCGCAGAATATTATACACGCTGTAAATTCTAAAACTTGGCTTTAGACATACATAGTATTTGGTATTTATTTACCTTAAGGAGCGTAAGGCGAAGAACTTTATTTTGCGGGTTTATCCAACTTATTATAGAGAACATGTGTATGCGTTGTTTGCCCTTATTAATTTTCTTTGCGGTTATTTACAATTTCTAATTTTATTGATTTGGTATATCGGTTATATATTCTTTGCCTTTTTTGAAATGGTTTTCATTTGTTTTTATGAAATATAGCGACGCCACGCCTGACTCAGATATGGCCAGAGTGCGTGCTCTTTAGCCTTGAGTTTTGAGCTGTGGAATTAGAGGGTTCTTGTGAGAGAGTGGCCGGTTATTGCGAACGGCTTCATTAGAATAATAATTTTTTAAGTGGTATGTTCGAGTTGTACAACTGATTCTCACCAACTACCCTTATGAGAAGCGCTAATATAGGTGCGATAAGAGCTACCTTTGCTTTTGTTAAGTCTAGGTGCGTCACTGTATCGCATTGGGAGTAAGGTGATCCCTTGACTTCCTTTTGATATTGTATGTAACGGGTGATTTTTTTGAGGTTAGGATTTTCATGCATTAGTATTTGACAGATTACGTGGGATTTCAGACATGGTGTCAAAGAGAAAGATGCTCAGTATGCTTTGACATTTCATCATGAATAGACTTACTAACGAGCAACGCTTGCAAATCATTGAATTTTATTACCAAAATCAGTGTTCGGTTCGAAATGTGTTTCGCGCTTTACGTCCGATTTATGGTCTACATAATCGACCAAGTGAGCAAACAATTAATGCGATTGTGACCAAGTTTCGCACTCAGTTTACTTTATTGGACATTAAACCAACCACACGAATGCGTACAGTGCGTACAGAAGAGAATATTGCGTCTGTTTCTGAGAGTGTGGCTGAAGACCGTGAAATGTCGATTCGTCGCCGTTCGCAGCAATTGGGTTTGTGTTATTCGACCACATGGAAGATTTTACGCAAAGATCTTGGTGTAAAACCGTATAAAATACAGCTCGTGCAAGAACTGAAGCCGAACGATCTGCCACAACGTCGAATTTTCAGTGAATGGGCCCTAGAAAAGTTGGCAGAAAATCCGCTTTTTTATCGACAAATTTTGTTCAGCGATGAGGCTCATTTCTGGTTGAATGGCTACGTAAATAAGCAAAATTGCCGCATTTGGGGTGAAGAGCAACCAGAAGCCGTTCAAGAACTGCCCATGCATCCCGAAAAATGCACTGTTTGGTGTGGTTTGTACGCTGGTGGAATCATTGGACCGTATTTTTTCAAAGATGCTGTTGGACGCAACGTTACGGTGAATGGCGATCGCTATCGTTCGATGCTAACAAACTTTTTGTTGCCAAAAATGGAAGAACTGAACTTGGTTGACATGTGGTTTCAACAAGATGGCGCTACATGCCACACAGCTCGCGATTCTATTGCCATTTTGAGGGAAAACTTCGGACAACAATTCATCTCAAGAAATGGACCCGTAAGTTGGCCACCAAGATCATGCGATTTAACGCCTTTAGACTATTTTTTGTGGGGCTACGTCAAGTCTAAAGTCTACAGAAATAAGCCAGCAACTATTCCAGCTTTGGAAGACAACATTTCCGAAGAAATTCGGGCTATTCCGGCCGAAATGCTCGAAAAAGTTGCCCAAAATTGGACTTTCCGAATGGACCACCTAAGACGCAGCCGCGGTCAACATTTAAATGAAATTATCTTCAAAAAGTAAATGTCATGAACCAATCTAACGTTTCAAATAAAGAACCGATGAGATTTTGCAAATTTTATGCGTTTTTTTTTTTAAAAAAAGTTATCAAGCTCTTAAAAAATCACCCTTTATTTTGAAAATGTATGAAAATGTCGATTTTTCGACTTTTTGATAATATTGTGTATATTTTATTTTTAGTACGCACTAATTTGGCGTTTAGTAGCCCGCCACCGCTCTAGGATTTGTTCAGAAATATTTTTTCATTATTGTCGAAAGCCATCCTGCGGGATCGAAAAGTAACATATATTTGAGTTTTTAATATTGTTAGACCGAAATCTTACTTTGTTTTTTCTACCAATATGTGAGGTATTGGAATATTGTGGCTCTAGTGGTAGTCGTACGACGTACCGGCCATTATTTGATCGAGTAGTTGTAGCTTTAGAGAAGTCTTCACAATACTGATCTTCTAGAGTTTGAAATTTCCTTAATTGTGAATTAAGGTATTTATTTGCATTGTACTCAACTTGAGTTGGTATGGTTGTAACTAGTACGGTAACTAGTCCACTTTGAGTTTCGCTGTGCAGAGTTTGAACTTTTTGTGCCTTCGAGCAACATGGTGTATCTTGGCAATTTTTAGAAATGTGGATTTCGGGATTTGCTTTTGCTAAACCCGTGGTTCCTTTGGTGTAAGCGCTTCTTGGAGTAAGATGGGATATCTGCTGTAATGAAGCATTGTATGATGTCTTTTATGACAATATAAGCAGTTAAATTCGCTTTTACAATTTTTAAGATTATGTGTATGGGACAAGCAGTTTGTACACAGTCGTTTTGATCTGACAAAGTTGTTCCTTTTATTAATATTTAATTTTTTAAACTTCTCGCAAGTTTTGAGCTGGTGCCCTTTTGTGCATAGTTCGCATGACGTATGTTTTCTTTGTTCGGATGTGAACGATTGCGCTTTGTAAGTGTTTCTGTTTATATTGTTATTGCTTCTAGCTTGGGGTCTATTGAAGCTTCTATTTTGGTCTTGTTTAATGTTTTTAGTTTTGATTAGTTTTTCTTCTAACCTTTCCGCAATTTCATATTGGGTGGTGAGAAAATCTTTCATTTTTTGCCACGTTGGGCACTTTTTCCGTGATGAGAGCGATTGCTCCCATAGAAGTAACGACTTTTCTGGTAATGCGGCGGTGCAAATGTTTACCAGAATTGGGTCCCAGCTGTGTGTGGGAATATTTAGTGTCGATAGAATCGACAAACAATTTGAAACAGTGGATTCTAGTTTGATGAATTCTACACTTGTTCCTTTTTTAATTTTTGGCAAGTTCATTAGTGTCGTTACTTGTTTATCGACCAGTATTCTTTCATTTTCAAATCTAGCTTTTAGAGCTTCCCAAGCCAAATTGAAATTGTCGTCATTTAATGCGAACTGTTTAACTATTTCGCCTGCTTGACCTTTTGTTTTGTATCGGAGGTGATACAGTTTTTGTGCCTTTGATAGTTGTGGATGGTTGATGTAAACGACTGTGAACATGTCCCTGGAGGACGGCCATTCTTCATAACCTCCATAAAACGTTTCCGTATCACATGCGGGCACCTCGAGTTGGATGCCTGAACTTGCATCTTGAGTGTTTATTTGTGGCAGCTCTACTCTACTGTGGAGAGTAGGTGCAATTGCTTTAGTGAGCTTTAATTGATCGGAGATCATAGCTTTCGTTTCTTCATATTGGTCCAAGCAGTTTTCGTATATTGCGTAAGCCGATTGTTTCAAATTTTTTGGTAGGTCTGAATCGTCAGATTCTACTATGGCGTCATGAGCCGTTTGGAGACGAGTCCAGAAATTTTCAAGATTTTGGCTTTTTATTTCTAATAACGATTCCGAGTTTTCGTGAATCGGTGAAGAGGCAAATCTAGTGTAGTATCGTGTTAAACTGTCACTTACTGAAATGAATTTAGCAACCTGTTTTGGGCGTGTAGCTCCTACAGGTGTATTTTGATTTTTTTCTTTATTAACCATTTTTGATATGTTATATATTTTTGTATTAAAATATTGTTAAAGTTTTTCTCAGTGTAAACTGATTTATGGTATCTAATAGAAGCGATAAGTGTAATAAATTGTATACTCTTTTAAAATAAATAAGAGTTTTTTCAGATTATATCGGTACAAACGTATATTTTATTAATATCGTTTTGTATTTATTTGCAGTGGTATTATTTTTATTTATGCTTTATTTTGAATTGTTAATAACTATTAAACCGCGTTTTTATATATCAAAATATCTGATGTCCGAATATTTTATATTTAGGTACACCCTAATACTCGGACTTGTATATACATATGTATGTACTTATGCTTTGTGCGATTGAAAGCTGGTTAAAGAGATCAATGCACTTTTTAGATTAGTATGCACGAATTGTTTGTGCTAATGTATGTGGGCAAAGAATATGCTGTAATGTTTGTTTTTTTTTTTTGTTTTTCTTCCAATCCTACTTGTTTTTGTTTGACAAAGAACAAGTGGTATTGCAGAATAGATGCTAATATGGACTTTAACAAGATGTATATGTTTAAATGCTGTATACGTACGCATACGTATGTTGGAATGTATGTTGTTCAAATTTATAATTTGATGTATATTTCGTTAATCTGATTTTTAATTTTGCATTCGTTCCAATTAATGTATTTTGTAAACGTCAATTTTATTTTGCCTTACCGTTTAGTTTTTTACGGAAAATTAAGATAAACTTTTTCTTTGGAAAATTGAATAAAATTATAATTTTAATGATTTAGCTTGTGGTACCCAGTGTAGGGTATAAAATTACAGGCAGATTCTAAGCCGTATGATTATATATACATATGTAAGTTTGCACTAAAACGAGAGCCCGAAAGCGAAGTGGGTATTTGCCAATTGGTAAGAAATTATTGTTGTGTTTATTACTTTGTTAATGTTCTTGATATGTATAGAGTAGAAATTTGCATATGCGTATGTATGTATGTTTTTTTCTTTTTGTTTTATGGTTGTTCCTTTGCTTTCCTAGTTTATGCAATCCTGCTTATTGTTTTGTTCAAACATAAGAGGTATTGCCGGAAAATATTTCATGTCTTGATTTTTTGTTTGTTTGTTAACAAATAGGCAATAAGTTAAAATTATTTAACATATATATATATATATATATACATATATTATCTATTGATATATACGTTATACCAAACTGTGTTCGGTTTTTCCCGGAAAATTTACTCGAAATTGTGACAGTTTGGTAACCGTTTTTTCGCGGTTAAACGGATTTTTAAATACGGTTTTTATATTAGTATATAAAAACGTATTTTTACATACATACTATATATACGTATATTTGGAATAAATGAAATAAATACGCTCACTTTAATTTTCCTCAAGGGGCGCTTTAGGTGTGTGTATATACATATGTACTAGGGTATGTTGTCGCAAATTCTCTTCTTCCAGCTGCTTATGCATCCATCCGCTTGCTGCTGGGCTCCTTGTGGGTGTTGTTGCTTTTAAATATGTTTATCCGCGCCCGGTTATTGTTTATTACTTTTTTTTAATTTTACTTTTAGGTTTCGCGCCCGGTTTGTAAATAATGATTTGTCCAACTCGATGGGTTTTTTGTTTTTTAATATTTTGTAGCTATTTTTTTTTCGATTGTTTTGTTTTTGCATGTATTTTATTGTTTAGGCAATTTTAAATTTCGTTTTGTTCTTGAGTTTGGCGCGTCCGATGGCCTGTGTATGTTTGTTTTTGTACACTTTTACAATATTTTTTGCTTTTTTTTGTATTATGTGTGTTTATGTTTTACTGATCCCGCCCGTTCGGTTTTTTTTTTGTTTGTGTTACTTTTGTTCACTGCACTGCACCTTCAGTTGATTTCTTTTTTTTTTCTGTTTTTTTTGTTTTTTTAGTTTTTTTAAGTCTTGTTTTTGTTTACCGCACAGGTATATTTATATGTTTTTTGTTTCTCCACTAGTGCCTTTCTGTAAAGCTCGAAGGACCATATTCAAAGGGGGCGAAAAAAAGATGCTTTTGGTTTTTGGATAACATTTGACTTTATTTAATTCGACACAATAACCTTAAAATGTAAAAATCAATTATAAAATGTAAATCGTACGATTAGCCGACGAAACAGTACTCGGTGAGATCATTTGATCGTATGTATTTTGGTGAACGTAGCCCGTAGGATTGATGTCGCACCAAGTAAATAAAACGAAAGGTGGTGTCGACGCGGCGCAATATGGAATCGAATCTCAATGCTACGCGCGGGATGGATGTTGCAACCAGACGGTGAATCAAACGAATGTTATGTTCGAACTGTATGTTACGAAAGAATTGTGGCGAATGTGTCTCTATCCTGCTGTTCATCCTTTTTGTTTGGTGGGTACAGGTGTGGTGAGTTGCTTTGGTGATGTGTGTTTGTCCTTAAGGTGCGCCAGTTTTTCCCGGTTAGGGTGGGGGAGGATTAACTCATTTAAACACATGGTAATCAGGGTGTTGTGTTAGCATTTGAGCTACATATAAATTTTAAATTTTGATGATCAACACTTTAAAATATATTAAATAATGCAAGTGTTTACGTTATTTAAGTGATTATATTGAATAATTTTGAATCTCTGTTCAATTTTATTAGGATACTAGCTGACGCCGCAGCCGTTGTCCTGCGTGAAAATATATGTTTTGGAATGAAAAGAAAGTCCAATTTATCATTTCATTTTTTTTTTTCAATGCAACACAGCTTGACAAACAAAATTTTTTGGTTTCTGTTTCGGTGTACAGAAAAGATGGCTTTCCAACTCGTACGCACGCCACGTATATCTGACCGTGTGAAAAACATAGTATTTCCAAATTTATGCCACACACTATGCGAATATCCTTGTGTCCTGTCATCTCAAATGCAATCTTCCCTGGAAACGGAATACGTTTAAACTGAAATGGCAAATCGATAGAACTCAAAGGAATTCGTAGAATCAAGCGTTCTGCTTCTTGTATTCGATAGGTGCGTCACAATGAGTCAGGTACCATTACACAGTTTCGGCGCATGAAGATTGCGAAACATAATAACGACAGATCCAACTTTGAGACGCGAATAGTGCGGTGACATACCAAGCCTCTCCAAAGAATTTAGAAATTCAACTGGATAATTAATTTATTGTCAAGACGAACCATCGATTTATATGAGCGCAAGTCTCCCGGAATTTGACTTTGAATCATCCAGTTTAAGTCAGCAATATCGGTATTTTTTGCAGTTAACATTGCGCGTGCACTTAAGGAATCGTAGTTATGATAATTTGGCCAATGTCCAAACATTCGTGTTGAGTTCATGATGATTGTGTAAATTCGTCTCAATGCATTAGTTGATAACACACCTGGATGTCCATCTACTGGTTGGCCTTGCTTTTTGCGTAATTTTTTCTTCAACGATGCATTCCATGTATACTATCAAGGTATTTCCAAATATCCTCGCAAAAGGATCTCTTTCGAAAGTTCAGCAAAAACTCGTAAATGTTAATTTTGTTACTGGCGGTATTTCCACTGGCTGCACTGTATTCCCTGGGTTGAAGTGCACACTTTGGCCTTCTCTAAATTAACTGTGAGACGCACAACAGCCGGAAAACGTTCATGAATTGCAAAAGTAAATGTCCTACAAAGCGCTTTATTGTAGTTTATGTATCAACCGTATCGTTCAAGTCCAATAACCCCCATGTTGCTTCCTATGGTGACGTACTTTCACCACACTGATATGAGTTTTGAATATGAATTAGACAATAATGGTGAATATAGTATGATCCATGTGTTGTTAACTTCGATATTCACTCTTCTAAATTGAATGCTGAATGTTCTGCCATTGTCGTCTGGTGAGCGACGCCGATAGAGTGGATATCCCTCATTTCTAGTTAGTGTTTCCGGAAGAAATGTGGACACTGTTTCGTGCATTTACTGTCAAACATACAAACCGAAGTGGGATTGTGGTGTCCACAAGGTCCATGAACCATATTGGTTTTCATCAGAAATTTCCGCGTGACTAAATGATTTTATCAATTTGATCTGGGTAACCACCATCCACCCTCCAAAGAAGAATGTGTGCGTGCGGCAAACCTCTTTTTTGCCACACAACAGAGTACACCTAGCATCTAACATCGTCATATATACATACGTTGATTCAAGATAAAGTCCATCGAAGCTGTTGCTTGAAAAGTCTTGCTGTGACATCGGGACGATTGCTTGCTGTTTCACCGCGATCCATAATGTCATCGAATCCTGGGAGTACTCGGTCATGTGCCTTGGGCTGCTAATGTATGTTGATGTCAAAAAGAACGCCGACCATTATTAGCGCGACCTCTTCGCGGCATCGTAACAAATTTCAATCTGTAATTGATCACTTTGTGTGCAACACACATGACGTTTTCACTGAATAATTTTGAAAAATTTTTGAAGCAAACGCCAAATTTGAAAGATTTAAATAATTGAAAAACAAAACAAAAAAATTGAATAAAAAAAAATTGTATGGAAAAAGTTAACTTTTTGGAATTTTTCAATTTTCCGACTTTTCCTCATGAAAGACATACAGATTTTTTTATTTCTAAATCTTTCCCGATCCACAACGAGCAACCTTTTAAAATTTCATCAATATTTGTTCAGCCGTTCTCTTAGCGTTACTAACGAACAAACATTCATTCGTTTGTATGAGAAAAAAAAAAGGGCTGTTTTAAAGGGTTTTCCGGCAGTTATTCGAATTTTTTCTCCGCAGAAACCATCCCTGAACCTCAACAAACATTTTAAAAAAAGAATTATCAAATTTAGTTCATTCGTACGAAAGTTATGAGCGTACATACATTTTAGCGATTCATTTTTATTTATATAGATTACTTGTTGTTTGATGTTAAATCAGTTGTTTTTTTTTTGGGCAATTTTAAAACACGCTTCAAGTATTTCTAAATTTTTGCATGCTGTAGGATACAATCCTGGGTGGTAATTTGTCGTTTGACATATGTGTACAAATTGACAATTCGTTGGCCGTTATAGGAAAACATCAATTGGAAATTGAGTTTAAACATAAACGTATGTATATTGAAGATTTAAACAATACATATTAGTGTTAATTATAAGATTATATTTTTTATATTGTGGATAAGTGTTGTTGCTGAAATAAAGCTAGATTAAGGTAAGGTGTATAAATATATTAGAAATATGTCAAAGTTTTTAATAGGTTTGTGTTTATAGAAAACTCTCACCAACAAGCAATGTCACTACTAAACTAGCTTCTGCATACACCTTAACTGGTGAAGCTTCTTTCTTTATTTTACACCAAGAAATAGCCTCATCATAATCGGCTCCATTTCTCATCAAATTCGCATTGCATATGTGATGCTTTATAATACCGCCACCAATAATAATCATTTCCGATTTGGTGGCTGGAAAGAGAGGAAATACATCATGTCACCTAGGCTACCATCTGTAAGCGCAGGGCAAAACACAGGTATTTTATATTTCGCAGCCCAGTAGTATATTAAGCTGGTGTCGTTTATCCTTTCCCCAAGTCGTTGTATAATACGAGAAGGAGACCAAATCATGCCTTTCGTTTTTTGCTCTTCAACCATTTCATCAAGTAGCGGCATGAGCCAATCCTCGAACTTTCAATAGTTATCGTTTCGTACAAGCAAATTACCTATACGATTTATACCACGATCCCGTAAAGATCGGCCAGATAATTCGAATGATCCCATGTACGTGGGAGCTAGGCATTTAATAAAGTCTTCTTCAACGCCACCCGCTGTCGTTACTACACAATCCACCATTTGATGTTCAACGAGGAATCGTAATGTCCCCCGTAATCCCGACAACACTAGATTAGATGTGAATCCAAGGAATATTGTACAGCTATGTTTTCGTCTAATGAATTCATCCGTTTCACGCAAATCGGCTTCCTTCAGGTTTCAACGGCTGCTGCCTACAATCAAGCTAAGAATATTTTAAAATACATAAAGCTTTGCATAAAGAAATGGTTACATTACCATTAGATTGTCAATCCAAGATTAGTAGCTTGAAACTCCGTATTAACATACGACTCAAAGTAATTTGAGTAATCAATTCCTTGATTCCAATAATAGTCCGTACGATGGGTGTGTTTTCTTGTATATTTTCACTTTATTTAAGTACCGCTTCTTTGGCGATATCTGTTTCAACGGACATTTTCTATTGTATAAAACCTATGTTCACTCCAATTATTAAACTTTAAATAAAATATTTAGTAACTTTATACAAAATAAACTTTGTTTTGATTTAATTTGAATGTTTGAATTTGGAAAGCTGCACCTTTTATGTTTTCTGTCGGTCAAATGTAAACAAATACATTCAGAAGAAAACTCACCACCGAGAAATTTAAAAACAGGGCTGCTTTTTATTAATAAGAACTCACTACATAAAGAATATCTGACTATCAGTAAATGATATTTTAATGGGCGAAACATGACACACTATGACGTTTAAATCAAATATTAGTAAATATATGGACATTTCCACAAAAAGGTCCACCACGCGTGCAAAATTCAAACAGTTCCTGAAAACTTTTTGTTGATGAATAATAAATCTCAAATGTGTTTATTTTATAAATATAAAGGAATTTTTATTTTCTTCTAATTTTGAGCCGAAATATACAACGAATACACAAAATTTACAAAAATCTGACTCTTTTGACCAAATATACCAACGTTTTTTCTTGTTATATTCCCTAATTCAAAGTAATACTATGATGTTTTTATAATTTAAAAATCTTCTGCTGATAGTAACATAATGTTCAACAAACAGACAGACTGAGTGGAGATCGAATAACGGTACTTTTTTGTGTTTGCTTCTGCTTATTTTCGAATGTCGCGTCCGTTACCGAAAAACATCATTTATTGTTCTCATTAGTGAACAAAGTGTTGAAGTGTAAATTGCTTTCAGACTAAAAGCAGATACATCATTTCACTTAAAAAAAGTAATAATTGGCTCTCGGCAAAAACGATTAATACAATTTATTGGTGTTTGAAATTCGTCGCGTCCGTTACCGTAAACCTTAAATATTAAATAAAGTCGTAGAAATTGCACAAAATTAAAATTTTATTGATGGCAAAAACGGCAAAAGAAACAAGAAAAGCAATAACAATGAAGTATAGAGAGAAAATGAAAGAAAACGTCGAGAAATGGCAGGAATACAAGAAGAAAAAAGCAAAACGAAAGCAAGAGTACCGAAAAAGATTATCGCAAAAAATGAAAAGTGATAGCAATTTATTAGAAAAGAAGAAAGAAAAGGACCGTGTTAGGCAGCAAGTTTTGCGGCAAAAAAAGAGCATAAATAATATTGACAATTTGAATTGCGAAATTTACAGCTGTAAACAAACGATGGGAAAAGCAATTAAAAAAGTTGAGGCTGCGCTACCTAAAAACCTGAATAGAAAAATAGCTATCCTCAAATCTTTATGCAATAAATATATTAAGCCAACAGAAACGATGAATGAAAATACAACCAAGTCATCAAAAAGTCATATGAGCGAAAAATTAATTGAACAATTCTTTTGGCAATATGGAATCAGCGTTCAAGCTCCTGGGAGAAAGGATACCATGATAATCAATGGGAAAGTAGTCTCAAAACGTTTTATGCTTATGACCTTAACAGAAGCATATCAACTTTTCAAAGCCGAATATACCGAAGAAAAAGTCTGCAAAACTATTTTTATTCGTTCTAAGCCAACTTATATTCAGTTAATCAATAATTTACGACACAATATGTGTGTCTGTGAGTACCATGCAAATTTTATTTTTCTACTAGAAGGCTGTGCAAAGATTATACCGCAGATTCCTGCCAAAGCTGAATTACATACTTCTTACATCAGTTTGCTGCGACGTTATGAATGAAAAGTGCATGGCTAATAATTGTGACAGCTGTGTACGCGATATTAAAGACGATCTAGTTCCAATACAGTTTATTAATAAATTTATCAATATATTACAAAACCAGTACAAAGGAGTTACCAGCATTTATATTTTCTCTGATGGAAGCACTTCCCAATTCAAAAATAAATTTATTCTTTCTAATATTCCAAGACTTGCAGCTGAATTTAATTGCGGAATTTTAGAGTGGAATTTTTTTGCCACTTCACATGGCAAAGGTGCTGTAGACGGAATAGGTGCCGTAGTTAAACGAAAAGTCTGGCAAATCGTTAAAGCAAAAAATATTGTTCTCGGTGATGCTTCATGCTTCTATGAATGTGCTAAGAACAACATTCATGGAGTTAACATTTTGTATATCTCTGGAACACAAATTGATAGTTTTTGTAATCAACTGTCAGAGTTATGGCAAAATATTCCAAATATCCAACGAGTTAAGAGTTTGCATTGGTTTTCCTATTTCGACAGTAAATTTATTGAAGTTGCTCGGACCGCCTATTCATTATAGAAAATAATTAAAATAGACCATACTAAAAACTAATAACTTTTTTCTTAATTTTTTAAGTCATTTTTACTATAATGTTACTTGAATTTTTAATTTACGTTATTGCTTTGCTTAGTTTTCAATAAAATTGAAGTGTTATAATGAAAAAATTGTATTTCTTTGTTCATGGAAGATTTTGTCGCGTCCGTATTTCTTCTATACTCAATTAAAAAAAACTAAGAGAAAATTAGCATATTTTATAAACCTACGAACAACAGTCATCTGTTCGCATTTATTAATATACATATTTTTATATATGTATAAATCCTTAATTTGCTGAATTTTGTATATTTCTGAATGCGCCTCAAAAAAACTTCTATTTTTTGTCGCGTCCGTATCACTTTATAATTGCTTATAACTACATATGTACTTATTTGTAGGAAAACCTTCCCGTATATATTAAAATCTAGTACTGCGTCAGCCCTTCAAAACTATGTCAATACATTTAAACTTTTCCTTTGTCTTCTTTGTTTTGGACGCACTTAAAAGCGTACGAATGTTGCGTCCGTTACCGTGAAAATGCCCATATGTCATTAATAAATAATTTCCTTTTATATTAAGGAACAATATTTATAGTTTTTGTTATTTAATACAATAAATTTGCTAAGTATTTACTTCCTCAATATATACAGCACTGTGTTGCTACACATTGCTACCTCTGAAAATCCAAGATGGCCGCTATTCACCCCTCAGAAAGCTACCACGAAAAGATTATCTACTGTATATACAGTGATTCAAAGGCGATCGAATCTGTACTGACTTCTGTGTAGCCTGACCTTTTTTATGTTGTGTAGTGTGGTGTGTGTTTGAGTGTGTGGATCCTGGGCTCTCGCATGTGGGTGGTGTTGATGTGGACTGTGGTGATGTCGAGGCAAGAATGATAGAATATAAGATTACGACATAATTGATAGAAAATATATTTTTAACATCTAAAGACGTGTAAAGTGCAAAAGTGAATTTTCGATTTCGGGAAATACGATGTTTTTCTATTAATAATTTTTAGTCCATAAAATCATATTGCTTGTAAATATTTTCTACATGGAAGGTTCCATCTTTATTATTTAAGTTTTTTTTTGTAACTAAGCCGTGAGCTGAAAGCCTCTGTGCTAGTGCTCCTTATGTGTAATGTATAATGAAATTGTATTATTATTTTACAAATAATAAATAAATAAATAAAAACATAAGGTTTAAAATTTCTAATTCTTTTTTTCATTTGTATCACTATCTAGTATATACTTCAACATAATTAATGCTGATTTTAAAGCACAACGAATTTGTAGTTTTTGATATTCACATTACACGTATTATTATTAAAATGATATTGACAACGTATAGCATCTGGGTATAAATTATACAATCTAGACAGATTCGTTCCATTGCATTCCATTATCATCTCTTCTTCAATATTAAAGACCGGCTTTTGGAGAAACTCTGCTATCCAAATTTGCTTCTCTTGCTCTTTTACAAACACTTTTACATTTTTCAATGTAGAAGCTAAATAATTCCTTATGTGTGTCTGTATATATTTCCTTTGCTCCATTTCTCCATACAAAAAGTGATCTAGAACACTCATTTTTATACTACTAATCACTTAGCACACTCATCGTTGAAAAGGTAATATTTTTTTACAATTATGAGGAAAACAAGCGGTGCCACAACTTAAACAGCAAATAATTACCACAGATTTGTGATACGTTATTAGTGATAAAAAACCAGAGGAGGCAACGCCTCAAGATGTGCTAAAATGGAACACAGCAGACCAAAAGGAGTTGGCAGGTTTGTTCCTTAATGTGAAACCGACACAATTATTGCATATAAAATCATGCAAAACGGCATCAGAAGCATGGCAAAAATTTAAGCAAATTCATATGCCAGTTGGTCCAATAAGAAAAGTGCAGTTATATTAAAATTTGTTGCGTTTGAATATGCAGCAAAATGATAGTGTGATTCAGTATGTACGAGTACAGTTGTTTGTCGAAGCGGTCGACAAACTAACGGAATTAAACATACAAATAGTGGATGATTTAAAAGTCATAATGTTGTTGTCAAGTCTTCCTAGCTCGTGGGAAACTTTTGTTGTAGCAATTGAGACTCGCGACGAATTGCCAACTTTTGACACAGTCAAAGCTAAAATTCTTGAAGAAGGTACGCGCAGGCAAGAACGAAATGAAAAAAAAGAACATGAAAGAAGTGAAGAAGCAAAAGAAATTCCAATTTAAGGGGCAATGCTTCAATTTTCAACGATCTGGACATCGGGCAAGTGAATGCCGAAGTTCAAACAAAGTAAGCAACAAACAAAATTCTTATGAAGAAACATCAAACTGCTTATTGTTTGGAAGCATTGACGAAAAGCAGAAGAAAAACATTCGGTGCATCGACAGTGGTGCTACTTCTCATATGTGCTGTAATAAAAGTTTGTTTATTTCATTTACTAAGAAATAAGCAAATATAATGTTAGCAGCTGATCAATATGTTGAATCATACGGTATAAGTAGGTACTGTATTGCTGCAAAGTGCAAAACGCAAAATAGAATTACAAAACGTTTTATATGTACCAGCGCTACGCATGAATTTTTTTTTTGTCAGTGAGTAAAGCAGCGTAGTTCGGAAATTACACTATGTTCGAAAAAGAAATGGCTTTAGTGAGAAATAAAGAAAAACAACTAGTGTTAAAAGTAAAACGAATAAATAACTTATATTTATACATTCAAAAAGAGTTGTTAATGTTGTAAATATGTTAACTAACTCGCAAGTTACAATGTGGCACAACACATACGGTCACATGAATTTTAAAAATTTACGTGAACTCAGTGAAAAAGAATTAGTTCATGGTATGAAATTAAAGGTTATACCAAAACAATTGAATTGCGATACGTGCAATAAAGCGAAAATTTGTGCATTACCATTTGTACAAAAGACTGAGCGTACTTGAACTTGTGCATACAAATGTGTGTGGGCCTATGAATGTTAAATCGCTAGGTGGTAATCGATTTTTTACTACATTTATAGACGATTTTTCTAGAAAGACATTTGTATACTTTATGAAAGCCAAAAGTGAAGTTTTTGAAAAATTTAGAAATTTTAAAAACTTTGTTGAATGCCAAATGGACTGTAAGATAAAAGCCATACGAAGTGGTAATGGTAAAGAATATATTAACAGTGAATTTGATAATTTTTTGAAAAGTTGTGGTATAAAGAGGGAGTTGACTGTCCCGTATACACCCCAGCAAAATGGTGTTGCGGAGCGAGCCAACTATGGTTCATAGTCGAAATGGCCAAAAGTTTATTAATTCTCGCAAATCTTGGTAAATTTTTGTGGGCTGAAGCGGTACGAACCGCAGTGTATTTACGAAATAGATGCCCAACGAAGGCATTGAATTCTCGTTCTCCATTTGAGGTGTGGAAGCAGCGTAAACCATCAGTAAAGCATCTACGTATTTTCGGGTCACGTGCATTTGTACTAGACAAAATAAACAAAGGCAA
Source organism: Bactrocera correcta (assembly GCA_027475135.1). Taxonomy (NCBI): domain Eukaryota; kingdom Metazoa; phylum Arthropoda; class Insecta; order Diptera; family Tephritidae; genus Bactrocera; species Bactrocera correcta. The sequence continues at coordinate 65,570,699 of CM050322.1, forward strand.
ATTCGATGCGAAAGGCAAGGAGTACATGTTTGTTGGTTACTCCAATACAGCATATAGTTTATATGATCGACAGCGATCGTATTATAGTAGAAAGGTGCGACGTTAAATTCATTGAAGGGGAGTTTAATACGAGCCTCACTTCAGAAATTAGTTCATCACAATGCAATGGTGACTTCGCGACAAACATCATTCGCCTTAGTTTCCAGAAAATGAGCAGTCAGCAACTCAAAATGTAGGCGAGCGTGAAATGAAAAACGACTTCGACGATGAGGAGGACGAGTTTGCTATAGCAAGTGATTCTGAAGCAGAGCAGTGCAACAAGTTCAGAACAAGATGAGTTACCAAAACGTGGGCGTGGTAGACCAAAACATATTCGAACAGGTCAACCAGGCAGGCCAAAGAAGCAGTTTCAACTTTTAAATGTAAACTCTACAGAAGATGATGAAACGCCTCAAAGTCCAACGGAAGCATTGAGTGGTCAACATGCAGTTGAATGGCGAAAATCTATGCAGTTGGAATATGATGCTCTTATAGCCAATTGTACATGGTTGTTAGTTGATTTACCGAAGGGACAAAAAGCCATTGGTTCAAAATGGGTTTATCGAATCAAGCGAGACGACAGCGGAAATATCGATAAGTTTAAATCAAGATTAGTTGTAAAAGGTTGTGGGCAACAATTAGGTGTCAACTACTGGGAGACATTCTCTCCAGTTATACGTTACGTGACGATACGCATGCTTTTTGCGATAGCTGCAGAAAAACAGCTGTACATGCATCATATTGACATATCGAACGCGTATTTAAACAGCAAACTTGAAGAAAATATTTTCATGAAACAACCAGAGGGCTTTATCAGCAAACAAGTATCCAGAAAAGGTGTTAAAGCTGGAGAAAGCAATTTATGAATTGAAACAATCCGGCCGTGTTTGGAATAGCACGTTAAACGCAGTTTTAACCAGCATCGAGTTCAAAAGGTGTAGACATGAGTCATGTTTGTACGTAAACAACAACAATCAGCAGTATAGTGATATTGCAATCTATGTTGATGATTTGATCATCATATGTCCCAGCGAAAATGAAATGGCAGAAACTAAGAAGAAGATAGCAGCAAAGTTCCAGATGCACGATTACGGTACTGTAAGTTATTTTCTAGGGTTGGAAATACAACGAAAAGGTGAAAAAGGTGCGATTTCTTTGCACCAGAAGAAGTACATCAGAGCAGTTCTCGATTCATTTGGTATGCAAAATTGCAGGGCAGTAGCAACACCACCTGATCCTGGGTTTCAAGTTGGATGCACAGACAAAAATTGTGTGAAGGTAAATGATACTGAATATCAATCATTAATCGGTTCTCTCATGTATTTAGCGGTCTTGGGTCGGCCAGATATTTTGCATGCAGTAAGCAAACTTTCCAGGCACAATACAGATCCGCACATTAAACACGAGACAGCAGCTAAGCATATACTACGTTATTTATCGGGCATCATCGACATGTCCATTGAATATTTCAAGACTGGTGAAGATAAAGGGGTTCGCCGCCGCTGATTGGGCAAAAGATTCGTCTGACAGAAAGTCGTACACAGGGTACGCTTTTTACTTAGGAGGTAGTTCTTTTTCGTGGTCCTCAACGAAGCAGAACATCACAGCTTTAAGCAGCACTGAGGCTGAATATGTAGCCTTAGCAATTGCAGCAAAAGAGGCAATATATCTTAGCAGACTATTAAGTGAGATAGGTGACAACATAAGCGCACAACATATCGCTCGCAATCCAATTCACCACAAGCGTACAAAACACATAGATATTAAGTATCATTTCTTTCGTGAAAAAGTTGAAAATAATGAAATCAATTTGAAATATGTATCCACAGATAAGAATGTTGCCGATATCTTAACAAAGCCTTAGCCAAGACAAAAGCACAGTGATTTTGTAAAAATGCTTGGATTAAATTAAAGTTTTGTTAAGTAAATATATAAGCTTAAGAAGAAAAGTTGAAATTGTAATCTTAATATTAATAATATGGCAACCTACTAAATGACATTATCTGTATCATAGATTCCTAACTGTAAACGTAAATTACTTATTACATTCTACATTGAATTCAGTTCAGTTCTTATTAAACCTTTAATTTATAAACACTGCGTTTTATTATCAGTGGTTCTCTGCGACAGTTGTAAAATGATTAAATTTTGGTTATTATATCTGTCAGCGATTTCCATTTATTTGTGATAATACGTTGTTTTGTATATTAGGTGAAAATATACATAATATTATAACATAATATTACTGTATAATATTACTCATTTGTTTATTAAATGAAAGCACACATCCATATGCATGGATAGAGGAATTTTTGGGAAAAAAGGAATTTCAGCGAATTTCCTTATTATCACATGGCAGCGATCCATTTCGTGGCAATTTTTAGCACACACATGATATTTATTACGGTTGTAAAATATAATTTTTAAAACAAAGATTTCTTAGGTAAAAAAAAACTGTTAAAAGTGTAAAATGTGGATTTATTTAAAAGATTATAGTGTATTTAATTAACTTGAAGCGAAAAATGTAAGTAAAGTGTGTTTAATGTGGTAAATAGCTTGTTGAAATGTTCGAATTTTGGGAATTATATATATATATATAATATCTCGTAAGCTAAGCGTTTGCGGTACCTATAACCCCATATATTTTTTAATCTAACGGTACCTTCAAATCGCGGCGCCAAAGAAATGGGAATTGTGCCGAGAATACCCGGAATTGGTCGGCCTTGGTTATCGTTGGAAAGATGTATATACAAAATTCTATGGAAACTTAGCAACCTATTTAATTTCCGTCAATTAAGTGATCGTTTTCACTTAGGTATTGGAACTGCAAATTACAACTTTATTCATACAATAAAAGCAATTGGTCGCATGAAAGCAAATTTAATACAATTTCCAGCAACCACAAAAGCCAAAGATTTAATATGAAGGAGTTTGAGTCTAGTCGTTCTCTACCCTTTACATTTGTGTTAGGGTGTTTGGATGGAATGCATGTTCGCATTCAGCAGAGTAAAATTGATAGCATAAGCTATTACAATAGACACGTAAGTATTATCCTCTTCAAGTATGTTTAACACTAAAATGTAACTTCAATATACATATGTAGACAATAGCGGATAGCAAAATGCGTTTTTCTTATGTACGGTGTCATGATGCATCCAAATGACTATACTACTACAACACTATTGGCTAATTTGAAAGATCGCTGGGTTTGATGCGTTTGAGTCGTTTGAGTCGTCTTGGTGGTGCGTCTCTAGAAGTTAACATATGTAGCTACTTCTTTGTTACAATGCTGTAGGAATCTCGCATTATGTGCTGTTGCAATTTTTAATATTTTGAGTTAACCGAGTACTGATTTGTAACCGATTAACCAATTATAATTTTTAAGTCACAGGTCCAGCTCCAAACTTTTGTTTTTTTACGTGAACTTTCTACCGTAGCTTAGTGTCAAGCGTCATTCCTAAGTATTTAACGGAATTAAAGTCCGGTATTCGTGCACCGTGTATGAAAATTGGTAAGTGCTGTATCTTGTTGTACAGGGTAGGCCTTTTAAAGTTGACCCATCTGGCAACGCTGTAGCTTTTAACAGCGCTGACAAATCGGCTAATGTTATACCGCGTTAGAAGCGTCATTCGAAGACAATTTATACAATGGAACAGTACACTCCAAAAGAACGCGCTGAAATTGTTCAGCTTTATATTCAAAATAACTTTTCAATTGTGTTAACTCAACATGCGTTTCGCAAAAAAAATAAAGTGAAAAGTGCTCCAGTTAAGAACACAATTAAGTCTTTATACGCAAAATTTGTGAACACCGGTAATCTCAGTAATGCCAGTCATGCATCCAGACAACGCACAAGACGTTCTGATGAAAATATCGAAGCTGTACGAGCCAGTATTGAGGAGACTCCATCGACATCGAGTTATCGCCGCTCTCAGGAATTAGACATCTCTCGCACCACTCTCCGACGCATAATTCATAAAGATTTGAAGATGTTTCCATATAAAATTCAAATGGCACAAAAACTAAACCCAGCTGATTATCCGCGACGCCTTAATTTTGGCAAATGGGCCATCGAAATGGCTGAAAACGAACTTGACTTTTGGCGAAAACTCATCATGTCAGACGAGGCACATTTCTCGTTGAATGGAGGCGTAAACAAGCAAAATTGCCGATTTTATGCCACCGAAAATCCTCAATTAATTGAAGAACAGCCTCTTTACGACCAAAAAGTAACAGTTTGGTGCGGTGTTTGCGCGAATATGATCATCGGACCGTATTTTTTCGAAGACGATGATGGAGCCACGACAACAGTCAATGGTGAGCGTTATCGAGCCATGATAACGGATTTTGTGATACCCATTATTCGCGAAAATGACATGGATAACTTCTGGTTTCAACAGGACGGGGCTACATGCCATACAGCTCGACCAACAATCAATTTATTGCGACCATTTTTCCCCGGGCGATTGATATCGAAAAATGGTGATGTTGACTGGCCACCGAGATCACCAGATTTGACGCCACCAGACTTTTATTTGTGGGGTTATTTGAAATCCAAGGTATACGCTAATAAGCCAAAGACCTTAGCTCAACTGAAAGCCAACATTCGACGTGAAACAGCCGCCATATCATCCGAAACATTGGCCAAAGTCATGGAAAATGTCGAAAAAGGAGTGCATTTAGCTGTCAAAGCTAAAGGTGCCCATTTACGCGATCTAATTTTAAAATATTAGCTGAAACAAATCCCCTTGGACCAAAATAAATTTTTTTTGAAATGAACAAAAAACATTGTTTTCTTTTGTTCTTTTTTTTTAGAAACAAATGGGTCAACTTTAAATGGCCTACCCTGTATTTGAAAACAATGTGTACAGACTTAGCTTCATTCAGTTTTATCTGCCACATCTTTGCCCATTGTAAGACTTTATTTACAGCTTTTTGGAGATTAGTAGTAGACTCGTGTTCACTACTACCAACAGAAAGCAACGCGGTTTTCATCTGCAAATTGGAAACTCCTGCTTTTACTCCGCTAAGAATAGAATATTTGTCTCCTTGTTTAACGTCAAAGTAGCGATCTGATAAATACGATTTTATGATGTCATAATGCTGTTTCGGTAAAATCAGTTTCAGTTTCGAAAGCAGTCCTTTGTGACAAACTTTATCGAACACTTTAGCAACATCCAAAAACACGGCAGAACAGAATTTTTTTCCTCAAAGGCTTTTTCAAAAACTGATGCGCTGGAATTATGGTTTTTCGTTCAATAATTTTATTGATACGTTTTATGAGAATTTTATTTAAAAGTTTCGATATTATCGGTAGAAGTGATATGGGTCTGCAAGAAGATCCATCATATCCTGACTTTCGAATCATGATAATTTCAGCAATTTTCCAATAAGTTGGCACGTATTTATGATGAAAAGCCGCATTAATAATGTTGGTAATTTTTACTATACTTATTTGAGGAAGCTGTTTGAAGACCTCGGCAGTAATCAGGTCGTAAAAGGGAGATTTTTTGTTTTTCAGATTTTTGATTTCCTCACTTAGCTCACTGCTTGTGCAACTTCAGACTTCTTCGCATTCTGTTATTCTGTTGACAGTTGTCAGCACTTATTTTATTGGAACATTTTTGAGTTTCTAGTGTTTGTAGTGCAGATTTTCCAAACAGAATAGTCGGAATTTCTTCCATTGCTTAGGGACCGAAGACATTTTGCGAAACTT
>CM050322.1:65577453-65602453 GCA_027475135.1 Bactrocera correcta
TCAAAATGGCACATCAAGTGCTAATTGAGCCCGACAGGGCTGCACTCCTACCTACCTTCCCAGAGTTTTTAAGTCGAAGCAATAGGAATGATTGCCGACCGCTTAAGAATTTCATGTCGATATTTCGATTGATAGTGTCGATGACTTTTCACTGGTCTTATGTTGAGGGGATTGTCAGTATTAGAACCCCTCTTTGGACTTTCGACATATCAGGTATTTGAGGAGTGGTCAGCGACAGGTTGAGAATCTTGGTTAGATAGCTTACTCCTTTCGGATCTAAATGGCATAAGGTGACACGCTTGTTTGCAAAATTATTATTATTATTATTATCAGTTTATTTAGTAAGTAAATTACAAAAAATAAACTTAATACTAAGGTGCTAGCACAGAAAGCGCCATCGACCGGTGGTATGTTAGACGTATGATTTAATTACGTATATTTCAAACTTCGTACAGAATGTTACTAAGTCTTAAGACATTCATTAAACTATATACATTTTGTTTAGTAAATATTTTAAGTACTTCTGGGATTAGGGGTAAGTTTAGTTGTTCTTGTACTTGTTTTATTTTGTGGCATTCTTCGGTTATATGTTGTATGGATATTGTTTCCAGATTACACAGCTTGCATAGGGGCGCATTAGTATTCTGCATTAAGTGTTGGTGTGTAAGCAGAGTGTGTCCGAGTCTCAGGCGAGTGAATTTCTGTACGTATATCCTTTTGCAGTCGTTGGGAAATAAGGTTGGTTTTCCTATGGTGTTAAATTGTTTGTAATGGTGTGTGTAGTTTTACCATACTTCAAGACGTTTGTTCTGTAAATGGAGCTTAAAGAAGCGATTTATGTCGGATTTTGTTGTGGTTTGTTGTTCTTGAATTGGTGCACGTATTGCGAAACGCGCCGCTTTGTCGGCTTCTTCGTTGCCTTTGATTCCTATATGTCCGGGAACACACATTATTTTTATTTTGTTTTGGCATTGGATCAGCAAATCGCGGATTTCTGCTATTGTATTGTTGCGGTGTAGGGTGTTGCATATTGCTTGAATGGTGGACAGCGAGTCTGTGCAGATGATGTGTTTGCCCTTTTGGGTTTTAAATATTTTTATGGCGGATAATATGGCTTCCGATTCCGTTACTTCATGTGCTTTAAAGATATGTATAAATAAATTCACTAAAATTTTTTTTGTCTGCAGAGACTTTTTTTCCAAAAACTTAGTGCATCCCACTTTTTTCGAACCGGTTTTGATTTTGGCTTTGGCGATGTGTTACCTAATTCAGGAATATCCTTATTAGCACCGGTTCCACTCAATATACCATATAGCGATGAATCGAAAGTCTCCTAAGGAACAGTCACATCGCTGCCAGTGCCATAAACATCGTCCATTACCTCGTAAAATTCCCAGCGGGTGGTAGCTTTCCCTGATATATTATTTCTCTTCTTAATTCATTTATATGTTACCATAAAAGTCCGAATTTTTGGGTTTTATCATCACGCTTGAATTGGAATTCAGCGTCAACTCCTTTAATATTATTTTGTATGATTTCTTACAGCACTGACCTTTTTTTGCGTTTGGCAGAAAAACCAGAAAAAACGCCCTCTTAATGGAGTCGGGTGGTAAGAAGCAGCTTTTACGCCCATAATTCCATGTTTTGCTAGATTCGCTAGAAATAAACCATTTAAATATAAATTTATAAATCAATAATTACAATGCTTAACAATCTGAGTCCGTCATCCTTGGATCTCGCTAAAGAATAGTGCGGATGCTTTGTCGAACGTCGAACTTTGTTCATATGCAAAGCAATTGAAGATTTCGAAGTCAGTCAAGTTGTTAATGCAGATTATGAGAAATAAAGCGTTAAGTCATTGGATTTGGAAATAAATATATGTATGTATCCGACTGTTTAACCTGCTATGGTAACTCGAACGAAGTTGCGCAAGATACTCTCTAAATTCTTGTGGTAATTTGGAGGATGGAGTCATGTCAGTTCACGCGAGCGAGGACAGTTCTCTGATCGCCGTTTAATTGGGAAGGGCCAGAAACGATTCTTTTACAATACGGCTTAAGCAGCCCACGACTTCTGGTATTTGACCAAGTATCCTCTGGGTAGCTTAAGAACATCCGTTTGAAAGCAAGCGAAAGTGAGAGAGCGAAACATACTTTCCTTAGGGTTGTGCGCTCGGTTGGAGACTCCGTCGCCGAGTACTGTCATTCACTCCGGTGGATGAACGTCTAGCCACAATCCGCATCAAAGAGAGGAGTCGGGTTGGTAAATTGAGCCTCAACGAGGAAATACCCAAATGGGATGAGGCTGATCGAATTTGCCGGACCCGAAATATGGTTATCTGTAGTACCAGATTCATCGATAGACAGATCGATCATGTTGTTATAGACGGAATACACGTCTCCACGTACAGCTGTAACCGAAACCATTGGTTTTCGGAAAATGCAAAAGTACAGCTGGCACAAGGAGGACTGTCGTGTCGCCACGAAGAGGAAACATACTGCTTACCTCGCAACGTTAAGATCGACCACGACACTTGCAGGATGAAATATATACTAAGAGTAGAAGGGGGAAAAAATAGAAAAGACCGAAGTGCGTGAATATGAAGAGCTTGACAAACAAGTTAACAAGCGATATGCTTAAAAAATTGCGGCGACTAACAGCAAGTTTGAAGATCTAGTAACTGATGAACATAGCATACTAAAATTATGGAGGGAACACTTTTCCAACCAGCTTAATGGCAAAGCATAACACCAGCAGATGTCGAACCCGATTCCCCAATCGATGAAGATGAAGCAGACGTTTCATTGCTTGACCATGAAGATGTTCGAATAGCAATTACCCGTCCGAAAAACACACAAAGCGGCGGGGGTCGATTCATTGTCTGTCGAGCTATTTAAACACTTCGGCGATGAACTGATCAGAAGCATGCATCAGCTTCTTTGTAGAATTTCATTGGAAGAAAGCATGCCCAAAAAGAAAAGCAAACTACTCTGCGGAACCCCCTTAAATTAGAGCTTTGAAGTCGAAGCAATACGAATGATTGCCGACCGCTTAGGTATTTCATGATCATCCTCTTCAGCCTTGGATGGAGTGTCGATATTTCGATTGACAGTGTCGATGAATTTTCACTGGTCTTACGCTGAGGGGATTGTCAGTATTAGGACCCCACTTTGGACTTTCCATATGTCAGGTATTTGAAGAGTGGTCAGCGACAGATTGAGAATGTTAGTTAGATAGCTTACTCCTTTCGGATCTAAATGTTTTCTCACGAGATTCCATATTCGGGGTCACAAGAATCGGCATGGCATAAGGTGACACGCTTTTTGCTATAACAACTGCCTGATATGGGAAATTTTGCAGAGGTCCACGATTCTTTCGCCAAAGCGGACGGTAGTAGCTGCGATCACCTTGCGGATTTGACGTTTGCCAACGTTTATGTTAGAAGGAAAGTGCAGCGTGATAATGGTGTTCTCAGTATATTCTGTGAAGTCGGCCCATTTAGCTTTATTAAAGTTAACAAAGATGCGGTTGACCAAAAATATAAAGTCGGGAGGTTTTTCCATCGAGATATTTACGGGCACATGTTTTGATGCGAGGGTTGACATGATGTGCCAGGTTAACAACATTATGGTGTTTATCAGTCCACCAAGTAAGTGCGCGCTTCGTTCAGATTGTCAAACCGACTATCTGTTCCATAAGCTCCATTCCCCATCGATCATTTGATAGGAAGGAGTGCCTAAGGTCGTGATGCTCGTTAAAGTTTGTGAATAATAAATATTTAGGGCTCGACATCACTCAACCGGATAACAGTTATACTGGCTTTCACTAATTTTGGTGCCTAAGATTTTATACCTGATTTTGGATGTATTTTGTGAGTTGATACGAGAAAACAAGTCACATTTTCCAAATCAGCTTGTTTAATTAGGTGCCAACTTCACGTCACCCGTAAGACACTTACCACTTTCTTTTACCTTTTTTTTTTAAATAAAACACCCGGCTTCAATTGAAGTTAAAAGTTGTAATATTTCCGATAATTGCCTTATGGTATAGATAATAGGCTCAATTTTAGCCAAGATTTCAGATTCGTATACTTGTTAATATAATGTATACTATATGATTAGAAGCAAAATTCACAATATCCGTTAAGGCAGGCGACGATAGAGAAAGCGAGTATCAAGCGGCGATGCGTAAGCTTCGATTGAAGATCAAAACGAGATTGATCAAACTTTTAAGTTGACCCTTTTGACCAGCGTGGTATGTGTTTGTGTTCGTGGATGTCCTCTCGCGTGAGGGTGATGTTGATGTGTGGGTCCTGTGGGATGTGGGTTCTGTGTGTGGGGTGTATTGGTGGTGGTGGTGTATTGGTGTAGTGGCATTAGGGGGGGGCGGCTTATCTCATTTAGCCATCCCGGCCTCCCTAGTCGAATATTCACCCTAGCAATCTTTGTAATTGCTGTAGCGGGGCGGTGCTGTGGCGCTTTTGGACGACGCCTGGTTGATGCAACGTGGTGCGGACGCCATTGATGGGGTTTAGGCCGGGCTGCAGTGGTTCGGCGGCGTACCGTCTGGTTTTCTTGCGTGGATCTTCCCGAGCTTGAGGTAGCTTTCCGACCTACATAGCGTCGTTGTATCCTGTGTAGCAGCGTGTGATGTGGTCTGACACACGTGTGGCATAAATCGGCAGGAACACACTCCTGCGTCACATGCGTGTGCGACAGGCAATTGAGGCAGTGCTCATGTGCCTGGGCAACACGCTGACGTTGAGTCGGTATTAACTCCTTAAAGAGCCCACAGTGCTGTAGTCGATGTTTCTGGTGACATAGCGCGTTTCGGATGCGACGCGGCTCGACTTGAGTCGATGGAGCTGATGCGGCTGCTCGGGAGCCACTACCGGAAGCGCCAGTCGATATAGTAGCATTGGTTGGGCGGGGTGGAGGAGTAGGCCCAGTACGTGCCACGTTGGTTGGCCACACATGGTAGTATGGGCATAGTGGATGTCAGACATGGGTCAAAACATTGCGTCACTTGTGACTATCACAATTGGCAGTATATAAATGAATGCACGTTAGGCAATGACTGGGTCTACGTAAGGGTCGGTAAAAAGCATAATTAAACAGCCTAGAAGTATTCCGCTTTGGTAAGATCAACTGATTCCGTACAGAGCCGTAATCGGATTTGCCATTCGAGAGTGATGGCTCCGGGACCACTACGAGCGCGTCAATTAGATTGTTCGGGTGAAGTAGCCATCTACGTTCACGAACGTGGTTTTGAAATTCAGCTTTTTAAAAAATTTATTTAAATGAGTTAATGGAATGTGCACGTTATGTGGAATGACTGGGTCGTAGAAGGTGGTAGAAAGCATAATTTAACAGCGGTCTGGTAAGTATTCCGCTTTGAGTACGGAGATCAACTACCCGGATGTGACCGTCAGAGCCGTAATGCAGATTTTCCAAGTCGCCACTCGGTAGGTGGGTGGTAAAAGCCCGAATTTCCGTATAAATAGGGTATGTACGGATAAGGGAGCTTCTCCAGAGGAGGAATATCTAAAAATTACATAAAAATAACTAATATTCAAAAATTTGCACTAAGAAAACATGTTATTTCTCTATGTTTCACTAAATTTTTTCACGTTCTTTACACTGTATATTTAAATATACACTCTAAGCTTTGAAATAAGCTTACATTTCACAATTATTTTGCAATTTTTCAAATAAATTTAGTAATTTAAAAATCACTTGTCAAATTTAGGGCTGAAAAGTTTAGAGCGCTTATATTAACAAGGAAAACCAGCATTGCCACACCTTAAAAAAAAAAGTTAAGGATTTTTCAGCGTTTCACAGCGTTTTCTTTGTTTCTACTTTCGAGTGATTCCTTTTTCTTTAATAACTATAAAAAAAAAACTATAAAGAAGATTTTTCAAGCTAAAATTGAATATGTGAACACTTTTCCATATATGTACATACATATGAATAATATATGATTTATATTTAATAAACACAGATAAGTAAAATCGTGTGATATATAATATTATATGTATATATTTATGATTGTAATATAAGAATTTTATATATATAATACCCGGGGTAACTGAAGTACTTTCTCAAAGTACTCATTTCTGCGTTGGCGGCCTTCGGCCGCTCTTTAAAGAAATAACCTTGGCCGAGCGAATACCCGGGGTGACTGAAGTATTTTCGCATAGTACTCCTTTCTGCGTTGGCGGTCTTCGGCCGCGCTTTAAAAAAATAACCTTGGCCGAGCGAATACCTGGGGTGACTGAAGTACTTTCGCATAGTACTCCTTTCTGCGTTGAAAATAAAAAAATATAGACTTTTTGGTATAAAGTGGTTATAATTTATGGTTATCATGCACTCAAAATTTAAGTTTTCGTTATAAAATGGTAAATTTTGGTTATTATATCTGTCAGCGATTTCCATTTATTTTTGATGATACATTGGTTTGTATTTTAGGCGACGATATATATATAATTATATTTAAAATATGAGTTTTGGGTATGAAGTGGTTATATTTTTGGGTTATCATGCACTCATATTGAAACAAAATTTGAGTTTTCGTACTGCACTGTATACTTTAAACTTTATTACGTAATATTATTATATAATTTTACTTATACATATGTATATATAATATTATTTTATAATATTACTAATACATGCATATAATATTACTTATTTGCTTAATAAATTTAAAAAGAAAAATATCCATATGCATGAATAGAGGAATTTTTGAGAAAAAGAGGAATTTCACCGAATTGCCTTATCATCAAATTGCAGCGCTCCATTTCGTCGTAATTTTTGGTAAAGAAATGAGGTTGAAACAAGTGTAAAATGTGATTTTTAAAATAAAGATTTTTTAGGTAAAACACCTGCTAAAAGAGTAAAATGTAGATTTATTTAAAACATTATAGTGCAATTTAATTTTTGAAGTGAAAAAAGTGAAAAAATGTGCTCCTTGAAATGGTCCAATTTTGTGAATTTTTGAACTTTAAGGCCGAATATCTCCTAAACTAAGCGTTTGCGGACCCTAAAACCTCATATGTTTTTTAATCAGGAGGACTTCCTCTTTCCAACGGTACCTTCAAGTCGCGGCGCCAAAGAAATCGGAATTGTGCCCAATCGTCGTTAATAAGTACACAATCTCCAACCTTTGACGCATTTTCTGATGTTTTCCATCGATATCTCTTGTGCAGGTCCCTTAAATAGTCTTCTTTCCATCTGCGACTGAAATTATGATGGATAATTTAATTCTTCTCTTGTGATAATTTTGGATGGTTTACCATAACCACCATGAAAAATTTCAGTGTCACATGCGGGCACCTTGAGGTAGATGCCTGAACTCGCCTCTTGGCTTTGAACTTGTGGCAGCTCTACTCTCGGTTGTGGAGGAGGTGCAATTGCTTTTTTTAATTTTAATTGAATACGCTGAAGATTTGAAATTTGCAGGTAGATCTGATTCGTCAGATTCTACAATTGCGTCATACGTAGCTTGGAAACGTGTCCAGAAATTGCCCAGATTTTCTTTTTTTATTTCTAATACCGATTCAGAATTGTCTCGAATCGGTGAGGATGAAAATCGAGTGCAGTATCGAATTAGACTGTCACTCTTAGCAATAAATTTAGTATATGAAATATCTTTCAGCTTTTTTTGCTTTGTAGCACCTTGCTTTGAGCGTGTAGCATCCGCAGGTGTATATGGGCTCCTTTCTTCTGAAATCATTTTTTGTACTTTTAAATATTGTATTGATTTAGATTCTCCGTTCATTTAGATAAAATGATAAAATTGAAAATATGAGGAAAAAAATTCTCTCAGTGTACTTCTGATAATAATAAGTACAAATAAAAATCTTTAAGATAAAAAGTTTTTTAACTCAATGTATCAAATAACGAACGCGTATTTCGTTTTCTTTATTATCGGTGCTTATGTATTTAGCTATTCGTTTGTTCATGTTTTTGTTTTTTATTTTATTTAATGTTTCGTACTCGTTAGTAAATACTTGCGTATACATGCGATAATGCAAAAAGGAGAAAAAGGTTGATGACTTCGTATATGAGTTTGCACAATATGTGCGTGTTTATGTGCGTGTTTATGTGTCTACGTAAGATGCTAAAAATTTTTTTATTTTTTGTTTGCAATCCTGCTTGCTTGTGATTTAACAATAACAAGGGGTATTGCTGGACAAGTGCCGATTTGGTCTTTGAATATAAGTATGTGTGTGTGAACACTTCAAAACGCAATGTATGTGTTTTCCTTTCATTGTGGGTGCTTTTTTACGTGGCGGGTCCCAAACCCAGCGCACAACCCTAAGTAGGGAATATTTCTGCCTTCTCACTTTAGTTCACCTTCAAACGGATGTTCTTAGGCTACCCAGAGAATACTTTGTCAAAGACCGGAAGTCGTGAGCTGCTTGAGTCATATGTAAAAGAATCGTTTCTAGCCACTCCCAAGTTAATGGCGATCAGAGAACTTTCCTCATTTGCGTGAACTTCTTCACATGACTCCATCCTCCAGCGGTGTCTACGCCAGTAAAGAAGAAGATGTATGTGCTTTTCTTTCTACCAACTCTTAAAATTTTTTGTTTTATTTTGACCACAAACGAGTCCCATGTGTCTATTAGGACTTCTACTTCTGAAGCTGCTAGAATTATAAAAGAACTTAACCCAAAAAAGTCACCAGGACATGATAATATTAGCCCTAAAATGCTAATTGAATTACCAAATATTGCCGTAGAAGTGATCTTTTTGCTCTTCAATGCAATTCTTAATCTCGGACACTATCCTAATTCATGGAAAAAGTCGCAGATTATCTTGACAGACAAACCTTGAAAAGACTTAACTCAACCGTCTTCATACAGACCAATCAGTCTTCTACCCTGTTTTTCTAAAATATTTGAAAAAATTTTGCTATCGAAGATGACTCCTTTCCTCCACGAAAATAATACAATACCAACGCACCAATTAAATAGAATTACTAACCAATTAAATAGAATTACTAACGAAATAAGAAAAGCATTCGAGCACAGAGAGTACTGTTCAGCTATATTTCTAGACGTGGCTCAGGCGTTTGATAAGGTATGGCATGAGGGCCTTTTATATAAGATTAAAAATATTCTACCTTCAGAATGGTAAAAGTGGGAGATAAGGGTTTATGTAAACCAGGGCTGTGTTTTAGGCCCAACACTACACATCATTTATACAGCAGATTTTCCAATAGCTAACAATGTATTAACTTTCACTTTTGCGGACGATACAGCAACACATAGTGAGCCGTAACAAATGCCACATAATAGCATCAAGAATATTAGCCGAGCACTTAAAGTTTGTCGAAGAATGGCTGGCCAACTGGCGTACAAATGTGAATGAACAAAAGTGTAAGCATGTTACATTTTCGCTTAGACCAAAAATGTGTCCGGCAATAAAAATAAACAATATTTTAGTACCCTAAGCGAATGAAGTAAATTATCTTGGTATTCACCTAGATAGAATACTTACGTGGAGAAAACATATGTATATCTAGTAAAATAACTTGCATGAAGATAAGAGCTGCAAATTTAAATTGGCTTTTAAATAAAAACTCCAAACTTAGCCTAGACAACAAAATGCTTTTATATACTGCGGTCATAAAGCCGTTTTGGATGTATGGCATTGAACTTTGGGGTACGACCTGTGCGACTAATATCGACTTAATACAAAGCCTAGATCAATCACGTGTTCGCCATGGCTCATGCGTAATGAAAATATCCAAAAAGATCTTGGTATTTCTATGGTAAGGAAAGAAGTTAGCAGACAGCAGAATTAAATATATATCTAAACTCCGTGATCACTCAAACCCTTTGGCTAATGCTTTGGTACATTCCTGCGATCAAACACGCCTTAAACGAAGATATATGCCCGCATACCAAGGAGCAATGTATTACCAAAACAGCTCAATCACTTGCTTGAGCGTGTCTAGTTTTTAAATAGATTAAGATTTTATAACCTATTGTTTGGTTTTTAAAACAAAAAGCAGATTCAACAAATGAAAAGATCTTGAAACAAAAAGGATACTGGGATCTTATATCTTCTAGTGAATAAAACCATCTTGGTTTTATTTGGGCTGATGGCGCCATCACTTCCGACGGCCAGTTAGTTACGACGCTGAGATAACCCTGCGATAACTCATAAACGGTACTAAGGAGCTTTTCTTTGACCATAAGTGCTACATCGTCTGCATAGGCAATCACCCGACTGCCACGATCCTCGAGTTTTTTAAGGAGTTCGTTAAAGACCAGGATCCATAGAAGAGGAGAGAAACTCCACCCTGTGGGGTACCCCTACTCACATTTCGTAGCACGCGTGCTTTGCCCATCTGTTTCAATTCCTCTCTCCCACAGAAGACTGAGAATGAGGTGTTTGAGGTTTGATTCAACTCCAAAACCTCTGACAGGACGTGGTCAAAAGCTCCAACAATATCAAGGAAGGTCCCAACAGCGAAATCCTTAACTCTAATGGCTTCTTCAAGCCATGGCACGATAGTATGTAGGGCAGTATCCACTCTTTACGATAAGCATGTTGCGCTTCTGATAGATAGTCCCTCGGAATATACTTGTTTTATATCCCAATTTGTTTATGTATCAGTACCAGTTTAAATAGTTTATTAAAATAATATATAGATAGGTAGGTAGGTAGGAGTGCAGCCCTATCGGGCTCAATTAGCACTTGATGTGCCATTTTGATACACTGTTCGTAGAACCTTCTGTATCTGCTATTACGTTTCACCCTCTCTCTCAAACCATTTTGAGGTTTCTTTGAAACTACTTATGTCCGGTATGCTTTTAGTAAAAATCCATTCAAGGTTTGATGCTAGATGGATTCCAAGTGTTTTGTGTCGGATCTGTGCCAGACCTGGGCATTCGCAGAGAAAGTGGAAGATTGTTTCCTTGTTCCCTGCTACTCCGCAGCCACCCCAGATGTCGTTGTAGGGCATACCAATTTTGGATGCGTGTTCCCCAAATGGCCAGTGCCCTGTTGTGGTAGCTGTTACTCTCTAAATACTTTTCCTTGACCTGTTTAATAAGTCGTTGGTTCTTTTCCTGTCATATGTTGGCCATAATTGTTTAGTTGTGACGCATTTTGTAATGTTTTTCCCCCTGTTATTTGCAACTTGTTGAAATTGTCTATTGATCTCTCCTTTAATAGATCCTAGCGGGTTTGGTATTAGCCCCGCCTCGGATTCATTGAAGTAAGCTCCTGCCTTTGCCAACTCGTCTGCTTTTTCGTTACGGAAAATGTTCCTGTGGCTGGGAACCTAGATCAAGTTTAGTTGGAGCTTCTCTTTATTGAGCTTAGTGCTCTCTTGCAGTTGTGAAGACAAGGCCAGGAGCTTCGCCTGGCTATCCTTAAATATAGTTTTATTTATATTCCCGCGGTTTTCTAATAGAGCTTCGCAGGCTTTTTCTGTGCCTAGTACTTCTGCTTGGAAGATGATAGCCGAGTTCGGTAGGCGTATAGAGAGAGATATGCCAAGATCAGCGAAGAATACCCCCGTGCCTACTTCGCATTCCATTTGGACCCGTCGGTATAGACTGAGATGGTATCCTCCTCTTCTATTGAACCTCTTCTCCATTCTCGTCTGGATGGTATCCTCACCTGGATATGTCTATTGAAGTCCAGCTTTGGGAGAATGTAGTCTGATTTATTAATGGTGAGCTTGTTTAAGACAGTTGGACATGACCTGATTGCACCAGTAACACTCGCACATGCCGCTCTTTGTATACCGTTTACTTTTTTAATTTTTTAATGTTGTATTGTTTGTTTAGCGCTGGTCACCATACCAGAGCTCCATATGTAACTATCGGTCTTATGACCGCCGTATACAAGTTAAAAAACGTTTTGTTGGTTTTTGTAAAAAAAATGTTTTCTTGGAGCTATGCTCCTTTATTGAATTCCATTAAAGAACTAACATTTACAATTACTTATACTGAACTCTAGACCTATGTTTGCCGCTGCAACGGGTACGGAGTTTGCTGAGCTGCGCTTCCCACAGGTTGGCACTTCGCTGACGTTGCGCTTCCCACTGATTGCCACTACACGTGTCGCAGTCTCAGCGATTTTGTGGTGTCATATTATTTTACTTTGTATCATATGATATTAATGCATCATATGACACTTTTGAATGTATGAGGTGCTAACTAGTCCCCCCTTGAAATTCAAACGTCCTCGTTTGAATCTTTAGGTGTATTAAAAATTTGGTTAAGTCCTTCTATTGCCGGTTGTGAGAGTTTGTGTTCATCTTCTTTTTGTTTGATCAGAAGTTTCTTCCCGAAAATTAGGGCGATGAATATTAAAAGGATGATTAGCGTGATGCTGGTTCCGTGTTTTACTTTGTTTGCTGCTTCTAACAGACTTACTTCTTTTGTATTGTTGAAGTTAAGCTGTTTCAGCATCTCCAGCGAGAGGAATTCTTCTATGTTGAGTGGTGCGGATGACGGTTGAAGGATGGCTGGTAGTGGTTTACTTGCTGTTCTTCCTTCATTATAGAACTTTTTTCCATTGATAACAATTGTTACGTTGGTATACAAAAATATGAAGGTCCCGTTTAAAAATGTAGGTTCGTTGTTTACTGAAATTTCTCCGTTGTATTTATTTAGAAATATTATTCCTGGTCCCATTTCCTCTATGGTTGGAATATGTTGGTTGTTGGCCTCCGTGCAGTTTGGCAAACGACTTTTTAAAAGATTATTTATACAAGTATCATTACTTAAATCTATTACATTATTGCTTAAACATATTTGTAGGGAATTGTATTTTTTACAATAATTTTCCATTCCATAAATTCCCTTTTCACAGTTTAAAATTGTATTGAAATTGATTTTATTGATTCTCCCGTTATTTTTTACTGCTCTAATATCTAAGGTTTTGCAATTTTGGTTATCTACGGTTGGGAGGCTAACAATATAAATTATAATTTTGCCATTAGTTGCAATTTTAATTTCGGAAAATTCGAGTGCTTCGTCTAAATTAACGTATGGAATATTGTCATTGTATATTACTTCTTTCACAATATTTATTTTTTCATTTGATAGGATAAAAGAATTTATTATATTGGCTTTTGCCCAATGTATTGCGTATGCAATATTTAAAATTTCTTCCTTAATTATTTCTAATTTGTATTTTGTAAAAATGCTTCAATTTCTAAACTATTTTCATTTTGCATGGTTTTGATTATATTATTTGTAATATTTGTTATCTCGCTAATTTTGTCTATTGTAAGTTTGTTAATTAATACCTGATTAATGTTATTTTGTAAAACATTGTTTATTTTACTTGAAATTATTTCGTAGTCTTCATGATCTGGACTTCCTGCAATCCATTTCCATGCGCTACCCAGGAATTTTAATGATCTTTTTATTTTTTGCTCTACTTTTAAATTGTTAAGTTGGGCTCTTATCTGTGTTATTATATGGGATATGAAGGGGTAGTTAGGGTTTTTGCGGATAGTTTCAGTTTTAATAGTCGCTTCTATGTGGTCTAGTGTGTCCGTATATTTTTCTATGTCAATTTCGTGTATTATTCTAAATGTTCCTTTTTGTAGTCTAGCCGTTCCCTCTTCTATTGTTATTAATTGGAAGATTGAGTAGTCAAGGATTTGTACTTCCGCCAGGCATAGCGGTAGTAATATTCTGGAAAAAAATGTCAGTACATATTTAGTTACGTATTCTACCCTTGTGAATTATTTGTCCTTTTTCAGTTAACACGGTACTATTTCTATCTTCCTTAACTATTTCCTTACTGTAGGGTTTACTTAATTTAGTTCCTAATCTCCTATTTTTCTTAACAAATATTACTTGTGCTGGTAGATATGATTTAATTTCCTTCTTATTTTTGTTATGGTATTCGATATCCTTTTTTTTTTGTTTCTCAGCTAATTTTTCTAAGTTGCTTTGTCTAGTTCTTTCTATGTCTTCGGGGGTAAATGTAACATTCCTATGAAAAAATAGGTCTACTGGTCTTTTAAGTGTAGTGGAATGAACTGAATGATTATACTCGGATACTGCTCTTTCTAAAAGTTCTTCAAAATTTCTGTGCCCACCGTTTTCTTTTATGCAGTGCATTATTTCAATTAATGTAGAGTGGAACCTTTCCACTTGTCCGTTAGCTTGGCTTTTGTATGGAGGAGCAGTGTAAACTTCTATTCCTAACTCGTCTTTCATCATAAATTTTAAAGATGCTGAATTTAAGGATGGCTCATTGTCGATAACTATTAATTTTGGTACTCCGAAAAAAAATATAATATCTCTCAAAGATTTCTTGCTTTTTGTTTTATTTAGGCTTTTTGTTGCTGCGTATTTTGTAAATTTGTCTAACGCTGTCATTACTATTTTTCCTTCTGTTAAAAATATATCGATATGAACTGTGTGTCCTGGATATGTTGGTAATGGAGTTTTTGCAATTTTCGGTTGATTGGGATGTCTCTCGTACTTATTTTCTTTACAAACGGTGCAGTTGGTTATTATTCGTTTTATTTTATTTAACATACCGGGAAAATATTTTGTTTCGAGAATTTGTGCTTTATTTTCTGTGGCATTCCTATGTGTTCTTAAATGTTCTTTTAAAATAACGTTCTCCTGCTTTGTTCGTCACTTATATCTTCAACTAGTTTTTGGGTATATCGGCTTTTAATGCTACTAAAATGAATAGGATAGATATTATGCATCATACCCATTATCATTTCTTCAGTATGAATTCCATTTATAACGGATGGGTTAAGGTATCGTTTCATGTATGAAATCAATGACTGTTCGTTGTATTCTGGCTCTGTAATTAAATGTCTATGCACTGTTGGAAAAATTATTTTAAATTGATATGAAGATATTTCGTCAATTTTGAAAAATATTTGATTTTGGAACACATTGATTGGAACTTCTGTACAAGGGATTAAATTACGGCTTGAGCTTTCATCGCTATGAATCGTGGGTGTGAGTGAATTTATTTGTATTGGTATCCTTGAAAGGGCGTCTGCAACTACATTTGTTTTACCAGGTTTGTAAGTTAGTTCATAGTTATATTCTTCTAAAACGGCTTTCCATCGCTTCATTTTACTATTAGTATTCTTATGCCTTAAGGCATAGGTAAGGGGTTGATGATCGGTGATAATTTTAACTTTTTTTGAACCGTAGAGGTAATTTCTAAGTGAATTAAGTGACCATATTATACCAAGCATTTCTTTCTCATTGGTGGCATAATGTTCTTCGGCTTTACTTAAAGTTCTCGATATGAAAGTAATTGGTCTACCATCTTGCGATAGGACGGCACCTAATGCGAAATCTGAGACGTCGGTCGTTAGTTCAAAATCTTTATCGAAATTTGGATGCGCTAAAACTATATCCTTGGATACTAAAGTATTTTTTATTTTATTAAATGCTTCCAAGGCCTCGCTGTCTAATTCTATTTCTATTTTCTTCGAATTCCGCTTGGAGACATGACCGGCTTCTCCTCTTAGCAGTGCTGTTAATGGTTTAGCTATTTTAGCGTAATCCTGGATAAATCGTCGGTAATAACCTGACATACCTAGGAAGGACCTTAATTCTTCGAGAGTTTGTGGAACTGGAAATTTGGCTATTGCTTCTACTTTTTCAGGGTTGGTTTTTATCCCATTTGAACTGATTACATATCCTAAAAATTCTACCTCTTCTTTAGCTAATGTACATTTATCTAATTGGATTTTCATTTTAGCATTTTTTAGGGTTTGAAATACTAATTCTATGTTTTTAAAATGTTCTTCTTCGTTTTTGCCAAATATTATTACATCATCGTGTAGTGCTCTTTGGAATGTGGCTGGAGCATTTTTAAAAACGAAAGGTAAGCGGAGGAATTCATATTTTCCGTTGTTTACGGAAAATGCTGTTTTTTCAATGTCTGACTCGCGAAGTGGAATCTAATGGAACCCACTTTTTAAGTCAACAACCGTAAATAGCTTATTGTTTCCCAGATTTGCAAGGACTTCGTTTATTTCTGGTATGGGGTATTTATCGGGGATCGTAACTGAATTGAGTTTACGATAATCTACGACCATTCGAAACTTTTTTTCACCAGAGGCATCTGACTTTTTACTAACTATCCAAATTGGGGAGTTATACGGAGATTTCGATCTCCTTATTATTCCGTTATCTAAGAGTTCTTCAATTTCTCGTTCAATTTCGTATTTTAATGCCATGGGATACGGGTATGGCTTGGAATAGACGGGGGTTTCGGTTGTTGTCCGGATTTCACCTTTAACGAGGGTGGTGTAGGTAAGATTTTCATCAGGATCAGAAAAAAGGTTTGGACATTTATCGATAATATTATTAATTTTGTGTTGTTGTTGTAATGAGAGATGTGGAGTATTGATTGCCACATTATTCACCTCGTGAGATATTCGTTGCTTTAATGTTATATTTGTACTTTGACAAATTGTCATCAAATTTTTGTCGGTATGAATAATTGCTTTTAATTCTTTAAGTGTGTCGTTGCCTATTATGCCGTCGAACGACCCTAGAGTTGGTAATATAAAAAATTTTATTTTCCCTACGGTTGGTCCGAAAATGTCGACGAAGGTATGGTGAGTAATTTCAATTGTTCCGGCAACTGATTTTACTAGAAAGGGCTTTTCATTCAGAATTGGATTCCTAATTTTAGTGGATTGGATGTAATTCTTATTGGATCCGGTATCGATAAGAATATCTATTGTGTCTCCGCGCCTTGTTCTAAATTCATAATAAGGCAGCGAAGACGGCGCTAATCTAAAAAATTAATAGTATCAGGCTCATTTTTTCCTGCATTATCGTAATTGCTATCATAGGAATTGTCATCGTATATTCCGTTGGGGTCTAATTCTACTGCGTTAGTAAAAAATTTCTTTGCATTTTGCTTGGAGGGTGAGTCAGTTGTGCGGAAATCAGACGTTTCGGTGGCCGATTGTCCTGGAATGTATTAGGCCTATTCTGATAATTAATTAGTCTTGATCGTATTGATTGGTCTACTTCCATTGGGGTCGGTGGTTTAGGTAGTAAATTCGGTCTGTTATTAAAGGAGGTATTTTCTCTGGTAATATGGGGGTTGTTCGGGTAATTGTTGAACCTCGGCATGAATCCTTGGTTATTTCGCATATAGTTGGGAGAGTGTTGGCGATATCGATTTGATTGACGACCGAATGCCTGTTGGTCGAAATTTCGTCTGGGGGAATGGGAATACGTTAATTCGGGGTAAAAAGGTCTGCTGTTATTGAAATTATTAAAGTTGTTATTGGAATTATTAAAATTGTTACTTCGGGGAGGTCGTGGTGGTGGTTGAATATTGGGTTTGTGTGTATTGTTCGCGTGGTTTATTCTATATATCATGTTGTCAAGTTTTTGGCATAAATGCAATGCTTGTGGCAAGGTTGTCGGTTCTCTCATGCTGAGAAGACGAGGTAAATCACCGTTTAGCCCTCTGATAAATGTGTCAAGAGCTTTGTCCCTATATGAGTTAGTCATAGCCCGTATGGACTCGTCGCTTAGTTCGAGACATGAAATTTTGTCCAATATCAGTGAAAGATGTTGGTAGACCTTTTGGTAGAAGGTCGGAATGTCGTCATAGCGTTGGACCAGAGTGGTCATCTGATATTCTAGGGTACCAATGTCCCTTTTATCTGAATAATGCATCATAAGGCATTTCTTAATTTGGCTCCAATCAAGTGGAGTATTATATGATGCTAATGCGGTGTCGGCATCGCCAATTACTTTATGCCTGATCGTATGAAGTATCGCAAAATATTTAGGGGTATTCTTGACTCCCTCGTAGGCTTTAAAAATCCTGTCTACGCTCTTCCTCCAGGAGTTAAATTCTCCTGGTCGTCCTGAGAATTCCCTAAGGCATTTCACCATGTCCGGAATCTTATCTAGTTCATTTATGTTGTTCGCGTTTAGTGTCACGCTATGGTCGGGTTCTGTAAAGTCTGTTACGGTTTGCGTACTCATTCGTTCGAGTACTTCTCGAACTATTGTTGTTATAAGAGTTGGGTTAGGGGTGGGAGGGTTTAAAGGATGGGTGGAAGGATTTGGAGGATGGGTGGTTTGCCCATAATCTAGCCTCATTTGATTTAGTTGCTCAATTAGTTCTTCGGCTGTGTCTGGCATTGTAATATTTTTGTTTCTATGTCGAACAATTAAATTATAATTAAATTTCCTTTCTTTGCGCTAGCACTTTCCTTAACAATTTTAGAATTTTTTGTAAAAGCTTAATTTAATTGAGGACTGTTTTTCCCCCTCTTTTTTTTTCTTCGAGTAATTAAATTCCTTTAAATAAAATTTATTTTCTTTAAGTTTAAGACCTCTCTTTTTTTTATTTTGAATCTCTCTCTATTTGGGTTCAACAATTTAATAGTTTAATTCTGTACTCTTTACAGTGACAATATTTTTTATAATAATCTTAGTATTTTTTTATAAGCTTCCATTAAAGGTATCCAGCTTCTCATGGGGTATCCTTCTGCGTTCCGGCGTTGTCCTTTTTCCTACTGGTACTTGGGTCCCTCGACGCTTTTTTAAAATCCCCCGTTGGGCGTAGTAGCCGCTCGTGAGCACGGTATTATTATTTGTTTTTTTTTTTTCACTTTTAACGGAGCTTTACTTTTTATTTTTTTCAGGCTTTTTTTTCTATTTTTTTTTCACAACCTATACCGTTCGCCACTCGCGTTGTCTTACTTTTTGATTTTCAGACAATAACCACTTTCGCGCGCTGGTCCCTGCTCGGGCGCCAGTTAAAACAACGTTTTGTTGGTTTTTATAAAAAAATGTTTTCTTGGAGCTATGCTCCTTTATTGAATTCCATTAGAGAACTAACATTTACAATTACTTATACTTAACTCTAGACCTATGTTTGCCGCTGCAACGGGTACGGAGTTTGCTGATGCTGCGCTTCCCACAGGTTGCCACTACTCGTGTCGCAGTCTCAGCGATTTAGTGGTGTCATATTATTTTACTTTGTATCATATGATATTAATGCATCATATGATACTTTTGAATGTGTGGGGTGCTAACTTACATCCTCATGACTATACTTGGTTTGAGGCCCCAATTCTTGTTGACGATTTTCTTTCAAGTATAGTAGGCCATGTATGCTTTGTTTATTTTTTTTTTTATATTTTGGTTTTGCTTGTGAATAGCATCAGTTCTGTTTTGTTCGGGTTAACTCCTAGTCCATTGTTTTTAGCCCATAGGCTTAACCTTCGAAGTGCTCTTTCCATAATCTCGCTGACTGTTGAAGGAAACATGTCTAATACCAACAACACTACATCGTCTGCATACGCTACTGCTTTCACCCCTCCACCGTTTAGTTGGAGGAGCATTTTGTTCAGTGCTACAACCCATAGGAGCGGAGAGAGGACCCCTCCTTGAGGCGTCCCTCTACTCACATAACTTGTTTGTGTTGCAGCGCTGTTTAAAGCTATAATCTTCCTATTCTCAAGCATCGATAGTATCCAGAGAATTAATTATGGCATTTACTTCTATTTTATTGAAGGCGCCCTCTATGTCTAGAAAAGCATCCATGGTGTATTGTTTGTGGTGTAGTGATTTTTCAATTATACTTATCACCTCGTAAAGGGCAGTTTCAGTTGATCGGCCCTTTATGTACACATATTGGGACTTCGATAACTTCTCCGCCATTATTGTTCTTACGTGTAGATTTAATAGCCTTTCCAGTACCTTCAGCATAAAGGAGGTAAGGCTTATATGTCTAAGTCCTTGGCATTTTCGTGTGTTCTTCTGCCAGGTTTTGGAAGGAACACCACTTTACTTCTTCTCCATGATGTAAGATAGTTGAGTGCTAGCTTTGCATATATTTTCAAGTCTTTAAACTATTGGTTCTAACAGTTTTTGCAACATTATGGGCTTAATCCCGTCAGGACCTGCCGTTTTAAATGGTGCAAAACTATTTATGGCATACTTGATTTTGCTTTTGTCTACTATTTGGCTTTGATAATCAACTGCGTTCAATGGTGGTTCTGGTTGAACCCTCGTTGAAGGCGGGGGAAGTGTGTTGTAATTAGTACCTCCAGAGACTTTTGCCGAGGAGGTCCATTCACTTCCCTCCGTCCTAATGTAGGCAGTGTTAATATGATCTTTGGATAGCATTTTGCTCAGCCTAGCGGTTTCTCTCCAACTTTCTTTCGATGTGCAGAAAGATCTCCATGAGTCAATTTTAGCTTTCCTGACTACTTTTTTGTATCTTTTCATAATATCTATATGGTTGCCATATTTTGGTTCTAAAACTCTCATTGAAAGCTTTCCTTAGTTGGGTTCTCAAATTTTTGAGTTCACTGTTCCACCAAGGGAGAGACTTTCTCTTTTTCAAAGCGGAGTAGATCTATTGAAAGTTGTGGCTAAGATTTTTACCAACTTCTCTACTTCTGAATCTAGTTTTTGAGGATTTCTGATACTCTTATTGCCTCCCTTTTCGAGGCATTTTGTTGCTATTCTGGTATATTTTTCCCCATGATGTTCTTCTAGGGTTCCGGTATGTGAGAGGCGCACTGTATTTCTCGCGGATGCTGAAGAGTATCCAGGAGTGATCCGACGTGGAAGGCTCATTGGATATCCTCCAGTTATGACAACGAGACTGTCTGTGTCTGTTGATAGCGTGAGGTCAAGCACTTCCTCCCACCCCGGAAACCTATCCGAGCTTGGAAAAATCAAAGTTGGCTTATTGCCCTTGTTGCATATACTTAAGTTACTATTGTACTGTACTGACTACAGGAAGAGTGACTCACCTCTGGTGTTTATGCTGGAGCTACCCCATACGGTGTGCCTTGCGTTTGCATCACACCCTATTAGGCCACCTTCTTTCCTGTTCTCCTCTACTAGTCTGGTAAGCGGGGTCGGTGGTATGTCTTCGTCATGGGCCAAGTAGGCCGAGACACTAAGAAGAAGGGCTTTTTCTTCTGTTCTACCTTCACCTGTGTAAAACAGGTTATATTTGCTGCTGTTTAGCCCTTTAATGGTGTCTTCTTTGACCCAGGGCTCCTGTACTAAGCTTATGTCGATGCCCCCCTCGTTCATAAGGGTTGTCAGAATCGCTGTAGCACTCTTCGAGTTCGGATTTCGGATTTAAATAAAAAATGCAGCAATTGTGGCGGAAATCACACTGCTAACTACAGGGGTTGCCCTGTATATAAAGATTTGAAATCGAAGTTGTCACAGGGCATTTAAGCACGTCGTAACCAAATGTTGAATATTCCTCCTAATGAAAATATTGAAATCCCTGTCCATATTTCAAAACCAGTTAATCCTAAAGACAATGCTACACAAGGGAGCTATGCAAACGTGGTGAAAGGCAATACTGCACAAATGCAATTGCCCCAAAACCAACCAAATGGAAGCATTGAAACAATGATTTTCAACCTTATCCAATGTATGACACAATTTATGGCTTCAATGCAAAATATGATTCAAGAGATAAACAAATCTCAAAACCAAATGTTGTAAAAAATGAGTGTATTGAACATTTGTTTATGGAATGCTAACGGTGTTAACCAACATAAACTGGAACTTATTAAATTTCTGGATGAAAATAATATTGATGTAATGCTATTGTCAGAAACTCATCTTACGAACAAAAACAATTTCTTCATACCGGGATTTAGGCTCTATGTTACAAACCACCCAGATGGAAAGGCACATGGAGGAACAGCAGTGTTGGTTAGAAAACGGTTAAATCACCACGCATTAGAATCTTATGCCACAGCGCAATTACAAGCTACAACAATTTTACTCAAAAATCGGGGTTGTGACTTAAATCTTACTGCTATATACTGTCCACCTCGTTTTAAAATTACAGAAAACGAATTTAAAGACTTTTTTGGTACATTAGGTCAAAGATTTCTAGCAGGTGGAGATTACAACGCAAAACACACGTATTGGGGCTCACGTCTTATTAATCCGAAAGGACGACAGTTGTACTGCACTATTATGAATAAGCATAATAAGCTGGATATAATATCTCCTGGTAAGCCGACATACTGTCCCAGTGATAGAAGAAAAATACCAGACTTAATAAACTTTGCTGTAGTCAAAAATATTGATAGACCGCTTATGACAGCTGATACATGTACAGACTTATCATCTGATCATTCTTCTGTACTAATAAAGTTATACGAACAGCCCATGATATTTGAGCCGAAACATAAAACTAACTGGTTGAAATATAGAAAGTATATCCGCACCCACATCAATATTGATTGCAAAATAAATACAGGAAGAGACATTGATGAAATTATAAGAGAAATCAATGACGTAATAACTAATGCAGCTGTATTGGCAACACCAAAAAAAACAAAAACCAGTTGGTTTTCGAAAGATCACCAATAATCAAAAAGAGAAACTTGTAAATGAGAAAAGGCGAGCTAGGAGGGAATGGCAGTTAAATCGATCCCCTTCAACTCTGCTTCAACTGAAATCTGCTGTACGAAAGTTAAAAAAAGCGCTTAAACGCGAAGAGGAACACAACACTGAAAATTATATAAAGAAACTGTGTCCAAATTCTCGCAAGCAAAACTCTCTTCGAAAGCACAAAAGTCTTTCAAGCCACCAGTAGATTCCAACATGCCTCTAAGACAGTTGAATGGTAGTTGGGCACGTAGTGATGAGGATAAGGCAAATTGCTTTGCAAATCGCCTAGAAAAGGTATTTCAACCCAATTGCCCAAAGAACAACTTTGAGTTGCCAACATTGCCCAATACCGCATACGAGTCGCATGTGTCTATTAGGACTTCTACTTCTGAAGTTACTAGAATAATAAAAGAACTTAACCCCAAAAAATCACCAGGACATGATAATATTACCTCAAAAATGCTAATTGAGTTACCAAATATTGCCGTAGGGGTGCTCTCTTTGCTCTTCAATGCAATACTTAATCTCGGACACTATCCAAATTCATGGAAAAAGTCGCAGATCATCTTGATAGACAAACCTGGGAAAAAAAGTGTAAGCATGTTACATTTTCGCTTAAACCAAAAATGTGTCCGGCAATAAAAATAAACAATATTTTAGTACCCTAAGCGAATGAAGTAAATTATCTTGGTATTCACCTAGATAGAAGACTTACGTGGAGAAAACATATTTCTAGTAAAATAACTTGCATGAAGATAAGAGCTGCAAATTTAAATTGGCTTTTAAATAAAAACTCCAAACTTAGCCTAGACAACAAAATGCTTTTATATACTGCGGTCATAAAGCCGATTTGGATGTATGGCATTCAACTGTGGGGTACGACCTGTGCAACTAATATAGACATAATACAAAAGTTCCAATCAAAAATGCTTAAATCAATCACGTGTTCACCATGGTACATGCGTAATGAAAATATCCATAAAGACTTTGGTATTTCTATGGTAAGGAAGGAAGTAGAAGACAGCAGATTAGATATATATCTAAACTCCGTGATCACCCAAACCCTTTGGCTAATGCTTTGGTACATTCCTGCGATCAAACACGCCTTAAAAGAAGAGATATGCCCGCGTACTGAAGAGCAATAGATTCAATAAAAAGATATTGAAACAAAAAAAATTTGACCGTTAATAAGCTAATTTTAAAATTTATAATAAATTAAAATTTCGCATTTACCGCTTTTTTCGCAATTTTATCTCATTTAGCCACAGCTCTTGTTCATAAGAAAGAAGAAAAAAATCTAGTAGCGGAAATGTGGTTCATCCTACCTACTATACCGACTACTGATGCGCACAGAGCTGCACCAAACCAAACAATTTTTTTTTGTAGACCAGTGTAATTAGTTATTCACATAAATTGCCAGAAACCAATATTTGAAACGGCTGACCTCATGCAGGACAGTACCATACAAGCTTACAATACTTAGTGTATGCCATGGCGAATGAGTGATTCGCGATGCGGTGGCTGGCAAGTGCCTGCAAACATAGTATACGGGGAAATTAAAATGAGAATTGTAGGTAAACTAGAGCTGTCAGCTGACATATAGTAGCGGGAAAGTGGTTCATCCTGCCTACTATACCGACTACTGATGCGGACAGAGCTGCACTAAACCAAAAAATTTTGTTTGTAGGTCGTTGTGTTATAGTTTCATTCAAGGATAGTATTCCTGCTGTTGCTGTCGCTATCGATAGGAAGATAAACCAAAAAATTTTGTTTGTCGGTCAGTGTTATAGTTTCATTCAAGGGTAGTATTCCTGCTGTTGCTGTCGCTATCGATAGGAAGATATTAGCAAGATTGCACGATGACACAAAATTCAAAAATCCTATACCGAAATATACAAAGGCACGAGAGTACCCATTGCAGAATTTAGTGATATATGAACGGCTGATTCGGTCAATTTATAGAGAATGACAATTGTGCATGATTATTATGCATTGGGGCACTTCCTGCATTAATTTATGTTATGTAGAAATTATAAAATCTATTTAAAACTTACCTTCCTCAACAATTTAACGGTGAAATACGTCTTTATGTAAAATGACAGATGACACAGAGTTGCAATTATTTTTTTACGTGTCATTGCACGAAAATAAACATGAGTTTTGGTCTAACATATTTTACAGCCATTGCAAATAATTTTCTGCATATGTTTGTTGTTGTGCCGTTGTACCAAGAAGAAAATTCTGCAATTCGTGCACCGTGCAAGGGTTTTGCAAGAGCAAGAGGACCCCCCTATTGTATTTTGTAGTGCAGTATGAAGGGTAGGTATAATACGAAACCTGCAGACTGACTATTCAACTTCTTGGCACAGTGCGTGTCGGTATATACAGTAATAAACCTTTGCTTTGTAGTTATACTCAACTCTAGGAAATCTTAGGGTGTTGTGTAACACTTTTTTTGCTACTTTCATAGTAATCAGGGTGTTGTGTAAGCATTTAAGCTACATATAAATTTTAAAGTTTGATAAGCTGCACTTTAATGGATATTGTGAAATGCAAGTATTTACATTATTTAAGGGATTATTTTGAATTACTTTGCATGTTTCT
>CM050322.1:65603453-65628453 GCA_027475135.1 Bactrocera correcta
TCCGAAAATGTGCACCAATTTTCACCACAAAGGTTTTACAATTTTTGTTTTTAATTCCACTTTATGAATATATATGGCGCGTTACCTATTTTTATGTTTTTTTTTTTTTTTTGTAATAAAAACTATAAAAAATGTTATGATTTTACAAGATATTTACGTTATATATGGCACCACTGTTCGAAATTCAATTGGGCACTAGTGATACAAGCAGTGATCGGATCAATAGGGCGAAGTGGTTTGAATACTGGCGTAAAACGAATTGTGGGCCACCCCGATCTAACCAATCCTTTTTGATCGGTTGAGTGGTGAAAAACGATTATGGTGTGTGTGTAGTGTGGTTGATTTGTTGCGTGGTATGATGATGCAGGTTGTGTGCTGAATGTTGTGTGATGAATGTTGTGTTGTGTGCTAAATGTTGTGTTGTGTGATGAATATGAGTGGGGTGACGAATGTTGTGTGAGGTGATGAATGTTGCGTGGAGAGGCAAGATACCATTAAGTCGCATAAACATACTATGTTCAGACCGAAAATTTAAAAGATTAGATTACATTTAAGTATTTCATAACCCAAAAGTGTTCTCACTGCTGTTAGAAAGATAATAAAACAGCTGTTATTGTCATTCATGAAGTCACATCGCTTAATATTTATAAAAATAAAAGATTGTCATATAGTGTTCAAATATCATTGAACATGCTTACTTATCAGCAAAGCCGACATTCTTCTAAATATAAATATTTATTAATATACTTACATACATACATATATACATAATGCATTTACATGCAATGCACATCTAATAGTAATAAAAATACATGGGGACACAAGTCATAAATTTACAGAACAGATAACATTAAACACACAAACACACTTGCAATAAATTGTACACTTGAAATCAACCCCATGTCAAGCAGCAATAAAAAATATGCTGCAATACATAAAAACACACACACATACACATATATTTAGTTATTTAAGATAGTTTTAAAATATGTATATAAGCAAGACAAAACCTAAATAAAATCAGAATGAATAAATTTTCCCTCGATATAAGACTATTCAATTCCCCCTACCAGCGGTAACGATTGTAAGAAACTGTATTGAGGTAATAACATATAGTATTTTGAAATAAAAGCAGTTTTTTTCAAATATTTTTCATATAATAGAAATAATGGATGCATTTTTCATTTGTTAAGTCAATTTTCAGGTGAAATTAGATTCAGATTTAAAAAAAATTTGTTTGTTTACATTTTTTTCCCTTTGTAGTGTCTAAATCAGGTGTGACAATGTAACAGATTTCCAGTGCTGACAAGTAAATTGCGCAAAATCAGAGTCGCACAGAGAGATTTAGGGTGGATCAGTTTGTATGGTGAAATCTTGATAAATTTTTAAGATTAGCCGAAATCGTGTGATTAAGTGTCGGTCTGAACATAGTATAACTTTGTCATTTTTGTTGAAGTGAAGTAATAGTGAAGTTGTTCATATTTTTATAAAAATAACATAAAAGCCAATTTTTCTTATTGATTAACTAAACAACATCAATAATTACGTGTATATAATTGATGGAAAATATATTTTTAACATCTAAAGTCGTAATAAGTGTAAAAGTGTGTTTTTAATTTCGGGAAAAACGATGTTTTTTTATTAAAACAAAGAAAATATTGTTTTTAAAGGCACGCGCCATGCATACTCGTAGAGTATAAACGAGTATTTTAAGACATTTCTCGTGAAAATTGGTGAACGTTTTCGGAAAAGCCACTCTCCTGAACATTTACTATTTTCTTGGTCTGGAGAACCTCCTCTATCCGTGCAAACCCATTTAACCCCGAAATCGGGGGAAGATATTCTAAAATTTACCTATCTGTTAATCACACTTTTTACACATTTTTCACTTACACTAACTATTATAATAAAACATTTCAAATAATAATAATGAATTAATAATTTTAAATAATGTACTTTTTATCTACAATTAATACAAATTTCTTAACACAATTCACATACAAATACTTTATTTCGTTATTATTGTTCTTGTTGTTATTAATTAATTTTGACGGCAATCCAAAAAATTTTGACATAACCATACTTAGCAATTCCTTCCTCACTATAACCTCTTGCTTTATTTGTTGTCTTGTTGTTTATTGTAGGGTTTTCCCATTATATTTTTCCTGTTTTTAAAAGATATTAATTTAATAAACATTAATAAAATATTAAAATTTACGCAAACTTAGCAACTGGTAAATGCAATGGCGGTAATTTTTTACAGATTTATTTTCAATATGTGCGTCTTATTCCTTCACATTAAAAACTTCTGTATGATAATTTTACCACTCTTACAACAGAATTTTCCATTTCAAAACAAAAAGTTTGATATGGATATATAGTAGCATAAGAGGTGAAACTTTCTCTTGCTTTTGCAAACCTCTTGCCGGTGTACAAATTGCAGAATTTTCCACTTGTTGCAACGGCACAACAACAAACATACGCAGAAAATTATTTGCAATAGCTGTAAAATATGTCATTCCAAAACCCATGATTATTTTCGTGCAATGACACGTAAAAAAATAATTGCAATCATTTTACATAAAGACGTATGTATTTCTCCTTTGAATTGTTGAGGAAGGTAAGTTTAAAATAGATTTTATAATTTCTACATAAATTATAAAGATTTGTTACAGTTTTTTGTTAAGAATTAATGCAGAAGATGCTTCAAATCACAATAGTCATGCACAATAGTCATTCTCTATAAATTTACCGAATCAGCTGTTCATATATCACTAGATTCTGCAATGGGTGCTCTCTTGTCCTTGCATATTTCGATTTTTGCAATCTTCAATCTTGCAAGCGGAAGAGAATCCCCCTATTGTATTATCATGTATCGTATATTTTCACGTTTTGCAACACTTTTACTGTAAAGTTTGTTTTCGCAAACATCTGTTTTATAAATTTAAATCCAACGAGCAGAAAACGTGTATTATAGAGAAGGTTCATGGTGGGCGGATTGCCAAAAAGTTCCTCTGTTTGGAGGGGCTGAGTTTTCTATTAGTGGATTTTACCACAAAAAATTATTAGCGGATTTCACCAATATTTAACATGAGGGGGTTGAAAATATCAGAATTGAGATTTTCATTGTTAAATGAGAAAGGTGAAGCTAATTTCAATGTTCACGAATGTACGCTTACAGATTCGCGTATTTACAACGCGTAAACGACTGTGGATATCATTTATCATTTATAGATATTTGATATCAAAGCACATAAGCATACATGTACATATGCGCAATTTGACCTATTTATTATTATTATGAATTCCATTAAATATGTTGAAATGCATAATAAAGTAATATTTGTATTATTACCTAAATATTATAATTAATATAGCTTTGTTAAGTTATATACATATTTATATACACATGTATGTATTTATTTGCTTTGAGCATTAGAGGTTTTGATAACATTTTAAAAGACCATGCCGTCGAACAGATTCACATATGTATGTAATTTTGTGTGCACGTAAACAAATTTGAAAGAATCATTTGCATAATGTTTGTAAATTTATTTACAAACAACTTTGTATGTATACACATCCATTGTTTCATACAAAATCTCCGTTGTCACGGACAACCAATGGCCGAATTCCACGTTTTGTCAAAAAGTCAATGTGTCGAAGGACTGACGCGACGATAAAGCGTCACAGCATTGTGTTGTTCGTAGAAAATCCGTGCTACGCGGAAAAAAATAAACGAACGACCGCCGATTGTCACCGCCTCCCTTGCCGCTGTACAGCTTCGCCTGCAAATCAGAGTAAAAATATTTTAGAATTACAACATATTTTTAACATTCCTTGATTTTTTCTATTTATATTTTCTTTGAAATATTCCTTGACTTGAAAATCGAATAAACTATGTTGTCAATTTTATTCTTATTAGAATATATTAGAAATATATTTATTTGAATATACGTACAAGGTCTGTCGCAAAAGAAACAGAATTTTTTAAATATAACTGTTTCTGGTGGCGCCACCTATTGGTGGGTATACGAAATAAAAAGTTTGATCTCTTGTTGACATTTCGTAAAAATTTTAAGACAATTGGATAACTACAATTGATGTTATGGATCAAAAAGTGACAGCAGCTTTTGGTCATCTGTCGTAAAATGCATTTTGAACAAAGAACAAATATTAAATTTTGTTTTAAACTTGGGAAAACGTTTACTGAAACATTTCAAATGATGAAAAAATTTATGGGGATCAGTGCCTATCTCGTAGTAATGTGCATGAGTGGTTTAAGCGATTCCAAGAAGGTCGTGAGGACCTCTGTGACGATCAGAAGTCACCGAAAAAAAGTCGTCTTCAGAAGTCAAAAATAAAGACAATGCTGATTTGTTTTTACTATTCCGAGGGTATTGTAAACCGAGAGTTCGTCCCACCTGGCCAAACGATTAATGCTGTGTTTTACCTTGGTGTTATGAAGCATCTTTTGTCACGCATTCATGCTCGACCACAATACCGTCAGGCAGGTTCCTGGCGGCTGATGCACTATTATGCGCCGTGTCACCGGTCGACGCTTGTCACTGATTTTTTGACAAAAAACTCTATATTAACCATTAATCACTCACCCTATTCACCTGATCTGGCACCCTCTGATTTTTACCTATTTGGAAAGCATTCCGAAAAATGACCTTAAACACTCATTTGAAAAGCTAATTGACCGTACTAAACGCTGTATCGAAGCACAAGGAAACTACTTTGAATAAAAAAATATAACTTTTGAAAAATATTAATTTTTTGTTGTTTTTTTTTTTTTTAACAGTCCTGTTTCATTTGCGATAGACTTTGTATATATAATTTTGGTTTTGAAAATGTATAAAACTGCTTATAATTTTATGTTTACATTTTGTGTGAGAATTTTATGGAAGATAAGACATTTTTAACCCCAAATGTGTGCGTGTGAGAATTTTATCAAATCCAATATATGGTATACAATTTTGCTTTTGAAAATGTACAAAACTGATAATTTTATGTTTACATTTTGTTTTTACTAATTTTTCGAATACAAGCCTCAATTGTTTCACTTAAAATGCCTAGTTCAGCATTTAATTTATTTTGTGAGGAAAATGGTTTTATTATTCTGGATTATATTACTCCGGAGGAAGTTGGAGTTTTATCTCCATTCTTAGATGGTAAATACTCGTACAGAGAACAAGCGCGAAATAACATCATTCGTGCACATTGGAATAGTATGTAATAATACTTGGGTATCAGAACTGAAAATACTGTGCGAGTACTTCATACTTCAACTTCTTGATGAGCGAATGGAATACAGTTTTCGAATAGAAACCAGCGCAGCTCTCAGAAAAGTTGACAAAGAAAGATCATATAGCGAATTCGTGGTCAATGCATTAACATTTAAGGGAGACGCCGATTGTGCTACATATGCGACGCAATTTCGAATCTGTAAATTTCAATAAATTAAAGATAATAAGAGAAAAAATATTCTTTTAATTGCTTGTTTTGTGTTTATTTATTTAAAACATTTGTACACTTATAAATAAAACATTTGTTTTGTCTAAATTTAATGAATGCATATAAACTTTTTTCAAGTGCTTAATGCGGCCAAAGCCATCAACATTTTTATATTTATAGTGTATACAAATCCTAAAAGCTCACTTAGAAGTTTATCTTCACGGATCCATTCAACATCACAGCAAATACTATTGGTTTTTATTGAAGTTCGATTGCCTTCCAAATCAATATCATCCCCCTGAGAAATGTCATCATCAAACCATTGTTGTATTAAAAATTTTAATTTCTGAATGTCCCCATCATTTTTCAAATTTACTTCAAATGAAGGGATGTTTTCACCCTTACCATTTTTCCTACATTTAGTAAACCCTTGGTGTTTAAAACTCCATTTATAGGAACAGCTGCTAAATTTGGTTCACAAACATCAATACAATTATTTACATTTCCAGGAAAAGCACTTGGTTGAGTGGTTTTTTGTACAGATCGCTCAGGTTGTATTAACTTTGAAGGTCCGTTGCCTCTTACGTTTATTTGGTATATGAGTCTCCTCTTCGGTGGTACCTTGCTGGGATTTGGCGCCCTCTTCTAGTTCTTGAAGCTGCTGGTAAAATCCTTCTTCATTGAAATTTTGTAAGACCTTATCAACTTCATCTTGATTAATCTTTAAATTAATTACTTGTTGTTCGTTCTCAAAATTCGAATCCATATTTCTCCACGTTGATGTGACTCCCGTAAATATTTTAGTACAATTGGATGATTAAAAAAGTATAATTCATATTTATATCTTCTTGAGTCACATTTCGAAATTATTTTTTGGTTTCTTTATCACACATTTGTGGCTTTTGTTTTCTATCATCTTGGCTCTTTAAACATGACAGCATATAAAGTATAAATTTTTTTCAATGTTTTATATCGGGAATAGAGTGAAATACAATTACATACTATGTATCTACTATTTCCTTGTATGAATCATCCGCAAAATGACAATCTTGCTTATGTAAACCATTCGGTGAATATATAAATGGCTCAGATAAACATGGTCGCAATTCATTTAGCATGGAATAAAAAAATATTTGATGTTCATTATCAATTAAGTTAAAAGGTTTTCTAAATATTTCGGGAAAGACATTTTATTTTATTTTTTTTGTTTTGTTGTATTCTTGTAGTTCTTGTGAAAAGAGATATACTCGGAAAAGGAATTTAAAAAACCATATTATAATGAAACATCAAGATTCAAAAAAAGTAAAAACTTTTTGTGAGCAATGTAAAATTCAAATAGAAGAAAATTTATGGACAGCACATGCGAGAACAAACACGCATAAAAAGAATTCTATGCTTAGTGTTAAAATAATAATATTAAGTATTAATGCTGTGTTTACTAATCGTATTGAAACATACGTTTTAGAAAACAATCAACCCAATGACTTAATTGTCGAAAATTGTTTTGAAAAACATCTAAATGAATTATCTGAGCTTGTACGGAAATCTATAGAGAAGCATGAAAGCATCAAATTTAACTTTGAACTATTTTGTAAATATATTCAAATAAAAGAAAATATTGAAGAATTTGCCATAATATTACATCAAACTGTAATGACTGAAGCATTTATGGAGAACAGTAATGTTATTGATATAATTAAAGAAAAATTTGCTAAATTGTTTAAAAAAAGGACACATTTTAAGAACGAGATAGTGGTTGGAGTCTAAGTGAAATTATTCTAGAAGTAAACATAAATAAATATCAACCAATTAGAGGTGTGTTATACTATATATACCACTACCAAAAATAATTGTAGATAAAAAAGAATGTATAAATATTGTTAACA
The DNA here is from genome assembly GCA_027475135.1 of Bactrocera correcta. NCBI lineage: Eukaryota > Metazoa > Arthropoda > Insecta > Diptera > Tephritidae > Bactrocera > Bactrocera correcta. The sequence continues at coordinate 65,610,800 of CM050322.1, forward strand.
ATGATGTATATTGCTTTAAAAGGGCCATAATTTCATCTCTTTACCAACCCTCAATAAATAGGCAAAGGTGTTCTTCATACAACATTAGAAATATTCAAGATTCCATTATAACTTTAAATAATGATAAAGTAATAAATTTTGAAAATTTAAATTTTCCATTACAAATAAAAGATATTAAAATGTTTGATGCAAATAATCCAAATATTAATGTAAATGTGTTTGGTATAGAAGACAATTTGTAGTAGGACCCTTTTATTTAACGAAAGAAGAAAAATCACATCACGTTAATCTTATTTCTTTATATAGTGATGATGATGATAGATTACTTCGTTCCCAATTATGTCTAATACATTTTCATGAAGAAGAAAAATTAGCTATCCATAAAATGCATTGTAGAAAAATTGTGACACGGATGCCTTCACCTGAAAAAACAATACTAAATTTGAAAATTTCAAAAAACAAATATTACCGATTACTATATATGCAGATTTCGAATGTATTTTAAAACCAATAGATATTCAAAATTCTAGTAGGACTCAATGTTTGCAAGAACATATTCCTTATGCCTATTGTTATTTTATTAAGTGCTCATATAATAATCATCTTAATCGTTTCAAAATATATTGATGCTCCAAAACATTTTTTTTTTAATATTTACGATGACGTTTTAGATATTTACAACTAGTATTTGAGTATAACAGTTGAAATACATCCATTAACCGTTGACCAACTTAGACGTCAAAGAGAGGATATAGTTTCTCATATTTGTGGAATGGAACTTTTGTTAAGTGATAGGGAAGCAGACCATTGTCATTTAACTGGTGAATATAGAGGTCCGGCACATAAAAAATGTAATTTGGAATATCAGACAGCAAATTTTACTCCAATATTTTTTCATAATTTATCGAAATATGATTGCCATCTATTTATTAAAGAATTGTCATCTGTTAAGAGAGAGAAAGAGTTGTACATTTCGATATCAAAAAGAATATATGTTAATGAACTTAGGCTTTTAGATTCTTTTCGATTCATGCCTTCTAGTTTCGACAGTTTATCTAAGAATTTAAATATTAATGATTTAGAAATTACAAGGACTTTTTTCGCTAACGATCACCATTTTGATTTAATGTAACGTGAAGGTATTTTCCCATATGACTACTTAGATTCAGAAACATGTCTCAACGAAACACAATTACCTGTTCGTTCACATTTCTTTATTACAAAAAAAAAACAATTTATATTTTTTATTACTTATTTTTTATTAAATAAAATTTTTGAAAATAATTGCCCACATATTACTGTGTTATATTTTTGTTTCTGTTCATAATTGCAATTTATTGGTGGCTTCAGGCAATTGATTAGTTCTACCGGTGGCTGTAAATTACCAAAACTATCAAACTATTCTTTATAATTTTTGTTTTTATAGTATGCTACCCAATGAGTTCCAAGACCATCAGCATCATCTAAATTAAGAATTCCACTGGTCTTATACTATGTTCGGACTGACAATGAAAACAGGTTTTCATGGGAAAAACTGGTTTTCGTCCTAAAACTTCTGTTTTCGTAGATGTAAAATCTGTCATACGAAATCACATTGAAAACCAGTTTCGCCGAAACTATTTGAAAACTTACATTCCACTAATTATAATCGGTGCCTGTTCTAGCTCAATCAATTTTATTGTGAGATTTTGGTTTCTTCGGTAATGAGTTTCGCATAGAAATTTCCCTAAAATTTTTAAGATGTTTGCCATATTTCATTAAATCTACGTCTATTAACGGTAGTTGGGTAGTTTTCTTTACTAGTTTTTTGGATAGGGTCGTAAATATAACCCATATCCTCTTTTATATGGCTTGAGAAATAAACCCTTCCCATAGCGATAGATTCCATATATCTGTTATGACGGCTAGTCTCAGCCAATTGCTCCTTTCCATTCCTGATATCATTCAATACTTTGGTTATGGCAGATCCACCAGACACTATACCGCCAAGTGCTCCTAACGCTGTTAAAATAGGAAGCAGTGGTAAAATTCCACCAATTTTTGGGACTGGAATTATTCTCGGTATGTTAAATTTTTTATTTTTAAAACTAGACTTAATAGCATTCTGAGAAATGTCATAAGCCTCATTAAATGACTGCGGCTTCTTTTTGTTAAGCATGTTAATACCATTTTTAACTGCCCTTAAAAATATTTTATTTGATGGTACTTTAGGGGTTTCGTCTTTTTACGTTTTTTACATTTAGATGTATTTATTTCCTTTTTTCTAATACCCATTATAAATTTGAGTTTTGTCTTCTTTGTATTTGTTACGAGCCAAGCGTTTGCTCGTTTTTTGAAATCACTATCTTTAGATGTAACATGTTGCCAGGCTTTTTCAGATAAAACTTTATCAGCTTGATGTCGGATATTTATATCTTTCGCTTGTGAATATGCAATATCGTGTTCTCTGCAGGCTGCATCTAAAGGATTTATACCTTTATCTCCTCTTTCTAACCGCTGTCGGAGTTTTGTTCCAGGTCCATAAAATTGATATCCGGGTAAATTAAGTTGAATAGGTAAAGAATTAATCAAACTATTTACAAGACCCTTCCCATTCTTTTTATGTATTAGTCCCATTAAGTGAGTTATAATTAAATGAGGTAATTATTATAAAATCAACAGTTTATATTGCTATAGGTCTAGTAAACAAAATGAAAGTTGTTAAGCAACGTCTTCAGCTCAAGGTTAATAACGCTGACAATTATATAAATGTTAAAACTGTTAGTAGACATAGTTCCCTTTTACCAAATTCCATACGAGCGCTGATTGTGGGAACATCAAATTGTGGAAAAACTAATGTTATGTTAAGTTTAATTGAAAGCCCTAACGGGCTTAATTTCCGAAATATATACATTTATTCAAAATCATTATATCAATCGAAATATATCTATCTAAAAAGGCTTTTAGAACCGATAAAAGGAATAAATCTTTATACATTTAGTGAAAACATTAATGTTATCAAGCCCACTGAAGCCAAACCGGACTCTATTTTTATATTCGGTGATGTAATATGTGGAAAACAAAGTACAATACGCGATTATTTTTTTATGGGTCGTCGTAAAAATATTGATTCCTTTTATTTATGTCAAACATATACAAAAATTCCTAAACACTTAATTCGTGATAATGCAAATATGGTTATTGTATTCAAACAAGATGAAATGAATCTTAAACATATCTATACTGATCATGTTATTGGAGATACGAGTATGTTATACAAGACATTTTTAAAAATGTGCGCTGAGTGTTGGATAAATAAATACGGCTTTATTGTTATAAGTAAAGATGATCCTATAAACAAGGGTCGCTATCGAATGGGTTTTGACAATTTTATACAAATATAAAACATCTATAAAAAGATGTTAGACCCTTATCAGATACTTAGCTGATAGGTAAAAAATTTTTTTATCTCATTCGTCATGTCCAATAATCATGTCCAATAATCATATGACTATATTAGCAAATCTTGCTAAGACCAGAAAAGTATTAAAGAAAAAATTCAAAGAATGAAATTGGAAGAATTGGATAGATTAAACTTGTTGGAGGAAACATTTAAACCCATCTCAAAACCATTAAATGAATTGGTTGGTAATTTGAAAACCTCTAATATTAATAAAAATAATGTTACTAATTATAATGGTGATAATGATGATGGTAATATTTAACTTGGCAACCGGAAAGAGTAAAAGAAAGCAAAGACGTGGAAATTGATGCATTGAATGATGTGAATGTTAATGATCTTGATAGTAAAGAAAACATTTTTTCGAATGCAGATAGTTCTCGGAAACAGAATGTTAAGAAGCACGCGATGAAGAAAATTAAGCAAGTGATGAAGAAATGTAAAAAGAAGAAGCAAAAACTATTCATACCGCTAATGAGCAATTCTTTGATAAAAAAAAAAAACAAAACCAGATAATTTTAATAGTGTTAGACGAAAAATAAAGTATGAATGATTTTGAAAGGCCAACATCGTATATTCACTCTAAACCTCATGATGATGAATTTTATTTTATTTTTTATTTTATAATCATTTATACAATAAAATATTTATTATATAAATACATGAAATCGCAGCACTGGCTACTAGGCCTTCAGCCGCCTTTTTAATAGCCTAGGTGCTATAATTGTGTTAGTAGTTGTTAGTGTGTTAGATGTATTTTAGTAAATTTCTATCTTTTAAAAATTTATATGTAATCATTACGTTTTTATCTGAGGGATTTTTTAATGCTTGTGCTAAGTCAATGTTGTCAGAGTAGTGTGTTGTTGAGTGGATTACTGGGCAGTCTGCTAGTATGTGTTGAATTGATACGGAGTTGTCACAAAAAGGGCAATTGGAACGGGATTTTCCCATAAGTATATGCGAGTGAGTTAGGATGGTGTGTCCGATCCTGAGGCGAGTGTATGCTTTGATGGCGCTTATTTTCGTGGTGGGCCCATACAAGGTTGGTATTCTATCTGGGTTGATGTTGGCGTAACTATGGGTGTGTAGTTTCCAAGCATTTAAGTTTTCTTCGAGCCTTTTGTGTTTGATGAAGTTGCGTATGTCTTGTTTCGAAAGATAGTTGTAAGTAAGAGCCGGTATGTTTTCGACACTTTTGGCAGCGGCGTCAGCGAGGTGATTGCCAGTTATTCCCACATGGTCCGGAATCCACATTATTTTGATTTTTCTCGGAGCGCTGATCATGGCGTCTCTGATTTTGCTTATTATCGAATTGTAATTTGATAACGACTTAATGGCTGAAATGCAAGACTTGCTGTCGGTGCAAATGAGGTATTTACCATTGTGTTTTTTTGCATGCTCGGCCGCCTTCAATATGGCAGATGCCTCTGCTGAGAAAACCGAACACATATGAGGAAGAAGCCAGTTGCAGATTGTATTACCTGTGTTCGTGACCACGGAAAAGGAAGTGTATTCGGCTGACTTTGATTTGTCTGTGAAGATCAACTTCCAGCCATTTTTTTCGTATTTCTTCTCCATTTCAAAAAACGTTTTTTTGAAAACTTTGTTTGGTGTGTTCTGTTTGGGCAGCATGGATAGTTTGTTGGGGAGTGATTCACACGGGATCACCCAATGAGGATGAAGGGGTTTTACTTTATTCCCCACAGACAGTGGAAGAGCTTTTTTTTTTCCAAAGGTGACGCATTTTGTTATTGCTGAAAGAACTCTAATGTATTTACAATGCGAATGAAAATTATACTAAGAGTCAAAAACTCATTCTAGAATTTTTAATTCTTTTGTACATTCTATGTTAGTGTTGTTAAAGCAAAGTTTTATTCCGCCGCAATTTGTTATTCTGCATATATGGAGGATATGCGTTTTTTCTAGTGATAGCTGTGCACCGGAATCTAGCGAACATTCAGAGATTTCATTAAGGATATTGGAAAGTGTATGTTCGGATGCGTTGAGGTCGGAACGTTTGATGTAAATTACGACATCGTCTGCATACATTTGGTGCTCGATTCCTTTGTGCGTGTTTATTATTCGACTTATCTCATCAAAGGCAGTGATGAAGAGGAATGTTGAAAGTGGCGAACCTTGCGGCGTGCCGTTTGATAGTGGAAGTGTGGATGAGAAGAATCCATTAGCCCTTTCAGTGGAAAAAATAATTTGTGGTGGGAAAAAAATCTAAAACTTTATTTTTAAGGTAATATAATGCCCCTAAGTTCGAACAAAATATTTATTTTTACCTGTGATATCGCAATTTACAGTTACGGCATGTCGATTATATTCGACATTGACACTGGAAGATTACAAAATTTGTTATATGAAAAATGCAATTCTCTCTCAAATTATATGGCATATTTATTGAAAATTAATTGATTTTATAATTGTACTTATTGGTTTTTGTGGTATTCCAAGAAACAATTGACTTCTCGTTTTACACAGAGATAGACGTTACATTTTTTACATATTATAAAGGAACTTTTGCCACAATTGTTGGCTTTGCAACGTCCTGCGCTTTTAACATTTAAAAATTCCGGTAAATGCTTTATTTGATCCAAACGAACTTCTGGCGGTGGTTGTGTTTGAACATTTCTTTTATGTTTAGGCGGATTAGGCGACATAGAATCATTGTCGCTTTCTGTGTTACTTTCAGAACGCAAAGCTATTTGGCTGCTGCCCCTTGACTTTGTCTTCGACGGTCTTCCTCGTTTACGTGCTATATCCCCTTGTATATTCTCCTGTTCTGCAGAAAGCGATGTTGTTGCTACAGCGATACTAAAACTCATGGAGTCCTTTACATTTTTCTTTGGAATATTCTTCAATATACAGTCGCGTCTATATTCCAACCATGCCGCTGTCAAAGACAAATCCACAAAGTGCATTATCACGCGAAGTGTCAACTTGACAGAACGAATGTCAATGCTGTAATATTGAATCATTTGATCCAGTAAATCCACTCCCATTAAGTGAGTTATAATTAAATGAGGTAATTATTATAAAATCAACAGTTTATATTGCTATAGGTCTAGTAAACAAAATGAAAGTTGTTAAGCAACGTCTTCAGCTCAAGGTTAATAACGCTGACAATTATATAAATGTTAAAACTGTTAGTAGACATAGTTCCCTTTTACCAAATTCCATACGAGCGCTGATTGTGGGAACATCAAATTGTGGAAAAACTAATGTTATGTTAAGTTTAATTGAAAGCCCTAACGGGCTTAATTTCCGAAATATATACATTTATTCAAAATCATTATATCAATCGAAATATATCTATCTAAAAAGGCTTTTAGAACCGATAAAAGGAATAAATCTTTATACATTTAGTGAAAACATTAATGTTATCAAGCCCACTGAAGCCAAACCGGACTCTATTTTTATATTCGGTGATGTAATATGTGGAAAACAAAGTACAATACGCGATTATTTTTTTATGGGTCGTCGTAAAAATATTGATTCCTTTTATTTATGTCAAACATATACAAAAATTCCTAAACACTTAATTCGTGATAATGCAAATATGGTTATTGTATTCAAACAAGATGAAATGAATCTTAAACATATCTATACTGATCATGTTATTGGAGATACGAGTATGTTATACAAGACATTTTTAAAAATGTGCGCTGAGTGTTGGATAAATAAATACGGCTTTATTGTTATAAGTAAAGATGATCCTATAAACAAGGGTCGCTATCGAATGGGTTTTGACAATTTTATACAAATATAAAACATCTATAAAAAGATGTTAGACCCTTATCAGATACTTAGCTGATAGGTAAAAAATTTTTTTATCTCATTCGTCATGTCCAATAATCATGTCCAATAATCATATGACTATATTAGCAAATCTTGCTAAGACCAGAAAAGTATTAAAGAAAAAATTCAAAGAATGAAATTGGAAGAATTGGATAGATTAAACTTGTTGGAGGAAACATTTAAACCCATCTCAAAACCATTAAATGAATTGGTTGGTAATTTGAAAACCTCTAATATTAATAAAAATAATGTTACTAATTATAATGGTGATAATGATGATGGTAATATTTAACTTGGCAACCGGAAAGAGTAAAAGAAAGCAAAGACGTGGAAATTGATGCATTGAATGATGTGAATGTTAATGATCTTGATAGTAAAGAAAACATTTTTTCGAATGCAGATAGTTCTCGGAAACAGAATGTTAAGAAGCACGCGATGAAGAAAATTAAGCAAGTGATGAAGAAATGTAAAAAGAAGAAGCAAAAACTATTCATACCGCTAATGAGCAATTCTTTGATAAAAAAAAAACAAAACCAGATAATTTTAATAGTGTTAGACGAAAAATAAAGTATGAATGATTTTGAAAGGCCAACATCGTATATTCACTCTAAACCTCATGATGATGAATTTTATTTTATTTTTTATTTTATAATCATTTATACAATAAAATATTTATTATATAAATACATGAAATCGCAGCACTGGCTACTAGGCCTTCAGCCGCCTTTTTAATAGCCTAGGTGCTATAATTGTGTTAGTAGTTGTTAGTGTGTTAGATGTATTTTAGTAAATTTCTATCTTTTAAAAATTTATATGTAATCATTACGTTTTTATCTGAGGGATTTTTTAATGCTTGTGCTAAGTCAATGTTGTCAGAGTAGTGTGTTGTTGAGTGGATTACTGGGCAGTCTGCTAGTATGTGTTGAATTGATACGGAGTTGTCACAAAAAGGGCAATTGGAACGGGATTTTCCCATAAGTATATGCGAGTGAGTTAGGATGGTGTGTCCGATCCTGAGGCGAGTGTATGCTTTGATGGCGCTTATTTTCGTGGTGGGCCCATACAAGGTTGGTATTCTATCTGGGTTGATGTTGGCGTAACTATGGGTGTGTAGTTTCCAAGCATTTAAGTTTTCTTCGAGCCTTTTGTGTTTGATGAAGTTGCGTATGTCTTGTTTCGAAAGATAGTTGTAAGTAAGAGCCGGTATGTTTTCGACACTTTTGGCAGCGGCGTCAGCGAGGTGATTGCCAGTTATTCCCACATGGTCCGGAATCCACATTATTTTGATTTTTCTCGGAGCGCTGATCATGGCGTCTCTGATTTTGCTTATTATCGAATTGTAATTTGATAACGACTTAATGGCTGAAATGCAAGACTTGCTGTCGGTGCAAATGAGGTATTTACCATTGTGTTTTTTTGCATGCTCGGCCGCCTTCAATATGGCAGATGCCTCTGCTGAGAAAACCGAACACATATGAGGAAGAAGCCAGTTGCAGATTGTATTACCTGTGTTCGTGACCACGGAAAAGGAAGTGTATTCGGCTGACTTTGATTTGTCTGTGAAGATCAACTTCCAGCCATTTTTTTCGTATTTCTTCTCCATTTCAAAAAACGTTTTTTTGAAAACTTTGTTTGGTGTGTTCTGTTTGGGCAGCATGGATAGTTTGTTGGGGAGTGATTCACACGGGATCACCCAATGAGGATGAAGGGGTTTTACTTTATTCCCCACAGACAGTGGAAGAGCTTTTTTTTTTCCAAAGGTGACGCATTTTGTTATTGCTGAAAGAACTCTAATGTATTTACAATGCGAATGAAAATTATACTAAGAGTCAAAAACTCATTCTAGAATTTTTAATTCTTTTGTACATTCTATGTTAGTGTTGTTAAAGCAAAGTTTTATTCCGCCGCAATTTGTTATTCTGCATATATGGAGGATATGCGTTTTTTCTAGTGATAGCTGTGCACCGGAATCTAGCGAACATTCAGAGATTTCATTAAGGATATTGGAAAGTGTATGTTCGGATGCGTTGAGGTCGGAACGTTTGATGTAAATTACGACATCGTCTGCATACATTTGGTGCTCGATTCCTTTGTGCGTGTTTATTATTCGACTTATCTCATCAAAGGCAGTGATGAAGAGGAATGTTGAAAGTGGCGAACCTTGCGGCGTGCCGTTTGATAGTGGAAGTGTGGATGAGAAGAATCCATTAGCCCTTTCAGTGGAAAAAATAATTTGTGGTGGGAAAAAAATCTAAAACTTTATTTTTAAGGTAATATAATGCCCCTAAGTTCGAACAAAATATTTATTTTTACCTGTGATATCGCAATTTACAGTTACGGCATGTCGATTATATTCGACATTGACACTGGAAGATTACAAAATTTGTTATATGAAAAATGCAATTCTCTCTCAAATTATATGGCATATTTATTGAAAATTAATTGATTTTATAATTGTACTTATTGGTTTTTGTGGTATTCCAAGAAACAATTGACTTCTCGTTTTACACAGAGATAGACGTTACATTTTTTACATATTATAAAGGAACTTTTGCCACAATTGTTGGCTTTGCAACGTCCTGCGCTTTTAACATTTAAAAATTCCGGTAAATGCTTTATTTGATCCAAACGAACTTCTGGCGGTGGTTGTATTTGAACATTTCTTTTATGTTTAGGCGGATTAGGCGACATAGAATCATTGTCGCTTTCTGTGTTACTTTCAGAACGCAAAGCTATTTGGCTGCTGCCCCTTGACTTTGTCTTCGACGGTCTTCCTCGTTTACGTGCTATATCCCCTTGTATATTCTCCTGTTCTGCAGAAAGCGATGTTGTTGCTACAGCGATACTAAAACTCATGGAGTCCTTTACATTTTTCTTTGGAATATTCTTCAATATACAGTCGCGTCTATATTCCAACCATGCCGCTGTCAAAGACAAATCCACAAAGTGCATTATCACGCGAAGTGTCAACTTGACAGAACGAATGTCAATGCTGTAATATTGAATCATTTGATCCAGTAAATCCACTCCGCCCATGTTCTCGTTATACATACGTACAAATTGTGGTCTGTCAATGCATATAAATTCATTAAAATCTTTTTCCCACCGTTTAGCCTTATCTTTAACTCCAATTCCAACAAAATTCGACCCCAGGTTGATGACTTTATTTTCACACCAACGAGTGATAAGTATAACACCATTTTCGTCAATGCATTCAGCAGAAAACCCTCTCCCTCTTGATTTCATTTCTTTCTCACTAGGAAGTTTGGGATTAGCGAATCTATTAACACGAATGGTTCCGGCAGCATTAATTTTGCGTTGCTTCAATATTTCGAATAGCTGGTAAGAAGGAAAGTAGTTGTCGAAAAATAGATTGTGACCAATGGCCATACTTGTTATCCGTTGACATAGATGAAGAACAACAGCAGAACCGAAACCAACATCCTTCACTATTTTTTTATCTAATGAAGTTGTCAATCCTTGATAAATAAGAAAATCATACGGAATTCCACTTTTACCGCATAAAAAAAAAACTTTGATTGCCCATGGGGTGGGCTTTCCTTTTATGTATTGTTTTGCTACAAACTTTCCTTTAAATGGAATGCTTTGTTCATCAATACAGAGATTTTCCTCCAATGGTAGGCTCCAAAGACGATTTCTCACTGTGTTTATTATTGGTTGAACCTTAAAAAGGTCGATCTCTATTCTGCCCTTTTTTGTCCATAACATCAACCAAATGTAAATTATTTCTAATAGAAAAACGTTTTCTGGTCATATTCTCTCTGAAAAATGATATTCCAAGCGAAGGATCGTAAAACATTTCAACTCTCGGAAATTTTAAAACCCCCATCATTATATGATGTGCAAAAACAATTCGAACTTCATTGATTGAGCACTCCGTGAAATTTAATTGACCTTTCTGTTGAGCATATAAATTGGTATGATACGCAGTTCCAATGAAGAAATCATCAGTAAGGTATTTTTTAAAATATCAATATCTGCAGCATCTTGTGTACGTCCAAACTGAATTGCTGTCGAAGAATGTTCTATTCGATTTTTTCTCCAAGAAATAGCTTTCTTTGCTGTGAAGGTCAATGGAGTTTGTATGCTTGAACTTGGCTGCTCATTATCAACTGATATACCCATTCCAGATATTTCGGCCTCAGTGATAAGCGGCAATTCCAAATCTAACACTTCATCTAAGGCTTCACCGCAATCTGGAATAATTTCCCGTTCTATAACTTCAAAAGTATTTCCATCCACCTTTTCGACATCATATTCCACCATATCTTCACACTGGCACTAATTTCCATCTTCAATATCAGAACAATTTGCAAGAATTTCAAATATCTCATCATCATTTAAAGCTTTATATGCCATATTTTCTGAAAATTTATTATAAATAACTAAACTTTTATATAAATTTTTTTTCTAATCGGAAAAAAACTTACTTTGCGGGTCAATGTCAATTATATTCGACAACAATATATCGGGAGTTATAGGTATACGCTAATTACTTTTTCTTTGTTTTTTTTGATAAGAACGATTATTTAAACACTATTGATTAACATATAATTTTGTCGAACACTTCTGATAAATTCTAAATACTTAAATTTATGTTGAAATATAGCCGATCGGACAATCTTGTTAATAACCCAGCAAAAAGATCAAATTAACTAAGTAACTAAAATTTAGAAAAATTAATGTAGCTTATGTTTATTAAAATGCTCTCTGCCTGACTAACTAATTTAACAACAAGAACTTATGAGCACGTTTACAGTTACTTTTTTGACATGAAAAAGCGCGCTCATCCAATGTCGAATATATTCGACAAATCCACTGAAAGGGTTAACATTTACTTTCAATTTACGGTTAGTGAGAAAGCTTTTAACGAAATTCAAAATTTTCGGACCGATCTTCCATTTTTTTAATTGCCGCAGCACAATGTGGGCGCCGATTTTATCAAAGGCTTTGTTGAAATCTAAGGATAATATAGATAAATGATTCCTACTGGACAGAGCGTTGCAGATGGAGTGGTCGAGGTGGAGTAATACATCTAACGTGCCTTGGTTTCTTTTATAACCGCCTTGATTAGGTGTCATCAACTCATTCCGCTGGGCGTACCACGACAGCCGGTTCGCAATTATTTTTCCAAAAAGTTTGCCTAAGCATGGTAGGAGAGAGATTGGTCTATAACTGTCGATATCTGTTGATTCTTTATTGGGTTTAAGAATAGGGATTACGCCCGATGTCTTCCAAAAATGGGGATAAATACCGGTGTCCAGCATTTTATTTTAAAGTTTGACGATTCGTTACTTGAGCTCAATTGGCATGGTTTTGATCATAGGGTAAGATATTTTATCTAAGCCGGGAGTTTTGCCGCTTACTCCGGATAGAGCATACTCAAACTCATCTAACTGAACACTGGAATCGATTTGTTTTGCTGAGGGTGACATAGATGGAGACATAGAGGCGTTTTCTGAAAGTGTGGATGATTTGAGGGCTTGAAACTGAGTGCTGAAATTGTTGTCAGAACTGTTGTTGGAAAAATGGTTGACAAATTCTTCTGCGATATCTATTGGGTTGCTTAAGTGACCTGAAGGCAAATTTAAGCACCTGATTGCTGACGTGGTGGGCGAACCAGCTAACTTTTTGAGGTCAGCCCAGATTTGTCTCGCATTGGAAGAAGGATTGATTTTGAGCGTAAATTCTTCAAGACATTTGCGTTTGGCTTGTTTGACGGATCGACGAAAGAAGGCGTTGGCTTTTTTGAAGCGAATGAGTTTTTCTAGTGAGCTGCATCGTTTGTAGTCATACCACGCAGTTTGTTTGTTTGTTCTTAAAGAAGCTAATTGTTTATTCCACCAAGGGATATTTTTTAGAAATTTTTGAATGATTAGTTTGTGGAATGGAATCGTTTGCTGCTGAGCGAATAATTTTCGTTATTCGAGCGGTTTCCTGGTTGGGATTTACTGCTGTTGGGCTTTTATCACATTTAGCTCTGCAGAGAGTTTGGAATTTCACCCAGTCAGCGTGATCGGTTTTGAAAATATTTTTTGGTTTATAGCATTTGTTTATTGGTCCCAAGTGTACTTTTAGTATTATGGGGAAGTGGTCACTTCCATGTAAGTAGTCTAGTATGCACCATTCACATTCGGCGGCGAGCGTATCTGTACACAAAGTGACATCAACATGAGAAAAAGTGGAGAAAGTTGAAAAATGGGTGGCTGAGCCATTGTTTAAGGATATTAAGTTTGAGGATAGGATTACGTTTTCTATATGTTTTCTTCTGGAGTTTAGTTTCGTTTCCCATATCGGGCTCCATGCATTCAAGTCACCGGCCAAGATCATTGGGGAAGGAAATTGACTGGTTATTTGCATGATATCGTTTGTGGTGAAGTGTTGGTCAGGTGGAATACATAAGCATATTACGTGAATTCTTTGTGTTAGAAATATTTCAATCGATAACACAGCTAAGTTTGACTGGATATTATTATTATTTATTATTTGTAAAATAATAATACAATTATTATTATACATTAAATATAAGGAGCACTAGCTACAGAGGCTTTCAGCTCACGGCTTAATTATAAAAGACTTAGATAATAAAGATGGAACCTTCCATGTATTAAATATTTACAAGCAATATGTTTTTATGTACTAAAAATTATATGTTATAAATAAATTTAAAAAGGGAGGATAACTTAAATATATTTCTTTAACTTTGTATGAGATAGGAATTCACAAATTTTAGTGATGTTTACAATAGATGTTACTTTTAATAAATCAAGAGCTTTATTATTCTGAAGTATACTGGTCCTTGCTGAATTGAAGAAGGGGCATTCATCCAGTAGATGTGTTATGGTTAAGGACGACGAGGTTCAATATGGGCAGGATGAAATACGGTTTCCATTTAATAAATGGGAATGCGTTAATGACGTATGACCAAGACGAAGTCGAACGAAGGCTTTTATATCTTGACAACGGCCTGATGGCGGATAAGTAGGTTTTTTCCCCTCTTGGTTGCAGATGGCGTAGTGGTGTTGCACATTCTTCCAAGCATTAACTTTTATGGCTTTTTGTTTTGAAGCGATTAAATGGTTTATATCATTTTTTCGATATAGTTGAAGACAATCAATGGCTGTTTTGCCGCCAATTTGGCGTTTTGATCGGCCCACTCGTTTCCGGTAATACCGGCGTGTCCAGGGATCCACATAACTTTTATGTTTGTGTTCCCAATTAGTATGTTTCTAATTTTCGCAATGAGGTATGATTTGTTGGATGTATTTAGGAGAGCTGAGATTGTAGACTTGCTATCAGTACATATTAGTGTTTTTAAGTTAGAGGTTTGTATTAGGGATAGCGCATTATAGATTGCTGCTACCTCTGCGGTGTATACTGAGCTGTAATTGGGCAGGTGACCAGCTTTTAACGTATTTCCACCGTTATCAACAATAGCAAAAGACGTGTAGAAGTAGGCCTTCGAAGCGTCAGTAAAAATGAGTTTCCAATCTACGTAGTGTTGTACAATGAGCTCTTTGAACAAACTTTGATATACCCTGAAGTTGGTGTTCTTTTTATGATGTTTTTGGAGATGTAGCTCGAACGAAGAATCTTTGAGTAGCCATGATGGGGCAAAAGAGATAGACTTTTCCTCCGGTGTAGTTGTAATATCTAGATCCTTGGCTAATTTAATGCATTTAGAAATAGTGGAAGAAGTATTGGAGTTTGTATCGTCGGTCCATTTGGCTTTTACTATACCATACAAAAGTTTATTATTACATAATAGTAGTTTTGGAATAAGTTTTTGCGAAGTATGTAAAACTCTTTCCTCAATGGATGGGAGTCCGGCTTCCGTTAATATGAACTTTATTGGTGATGTTGAGAATGCCCGAATACTTCTTCTAACAGCTGCATGATATGGTGCGAAAATTTGCTTTATGTTGCTTTTGGCACAATTGCCGTAGATAGGGAGACCATAATCAATCTTAGATAAAATTAAAGCTCTTGTAATATTGATGAGAGAAGAAATGTGAATTAAACAGTACTTTGATGACAGATACTTAATTATATTAAGCCTAGAAATTAGTTGCTTACGTAGATTTGTACAATGTTCCTTAAAAGTAAGTCTCTTATCGAATATTAAACCTAGGAATTTAAGACTAGTAGTATTTACAATATTTACATTATTATAACTTAGATTGAAGTTATTACATTTGTGTTTTCTACAAATATGGAATAGTTTGCATTTATTTATAAAAATATTCGCACCTGAACAATTGGACCAATTTGAAATATCAGTAAGGATTTTTAAGAAAGTATTTTTTACAGTATTTAGATTTTTTTGTTTGGAGAAGATCAGCACATCATCAGCATAAATAATATGCGAAATGAGTTTATATTTAGAGATTATCGTACTGATTTCGTTAAATGCGATTACAAATAGTATGACAGACAATGGTGATCCTTGTGGGATTCCATTGTACATATTGTACGTGTTCGAGAAAGTGTTGTTGATTTTAGTCATGAATTTCCGATTGGTTAGGAAAGATTTAATAAAGTTAAATATTTTTTCACCAATTTGCCACTTCTCAAGCTGTCGTAGAATAACATGAGAACCAACTCTGTCGAAAGCTTTTTCGAAATCCAAACTGAGAGTGGATATGTGGTTTCGTTTCGATAAAGCAGTTTTGGCGAAATCATCAAAATAAAGTAAAGCATCCATAGTGCCTTGCCCTGCCTTGAAAGCCACTTGGTTTTGACTGAGAAGGTTTTTATTTAATGCGAACCACGAGATTCGTTTTGATATGATTTTTTCTAGTAGTTTGCCCATGCAACAGAGTAGTGATATTGGCCTGTAACCAAGAACATCGGTAGACACTACATTGGATTTGGGAATTGCTACTATCACCGCATTTTTCCAGCTTTGAGGGTAGACACCTTGACACAAAATATTGTTGTACAATTTGATAATTCTATTTTTGAGACTTAAAGGACAGTTTTTTAGCATGGAATATGAAATCCTGTCTGCACCGGGAGTCTTGCCTGACATTGAAGATAAAGTGAAATCGAATTCTGCGATGGTTATGTTTGATTCGATAATAGATGAAGGTGAGTGATCTTTACTGTACTTCGTCTGAGAAGTGCATTCTTGTTTGATACAAACGAGTGGTGGAAGTTTGAATCGTTCGAATAGTCGGACCAAACAGAGGCGAAATGATTAGCTATGTCTTTTGAGTCGAAATTGCGTATAGGAGCCTGAGAGCATTTTTATGTCGGCCCATAATTTTTTGGGATTTGTTAGCGGAGTGATAGCTTCGGTAAGTTTCTGTAAGCTAGCTCTCTTGGCTTCTTTCATATTTTTCCGAAACACTGCATTGGCTTTTTTGTATTTTATTAGATTATCAATAGAGCGAATTCTTTTGTAGATTAACCAACGTGATTGTTTTTCTTCTCTAAGTTTAGATAACTCCGTCGACCAATAAGGCACAAGATTTTTGAAGCTTTTTTTTACCCGTTTGGGGGATAGAGAGGTGAGCAGAAGTTTTGATTATTTTGGTAATCGTAGCTGTTTATTTATTTATATTATCGTCTATGGGTTTTGCAGCAGAAAGATTTTCGAAGAAATGCTGAAATTTCGACCAATTTGCCTTGTCCAACAGAAATTTTGGCTTAGCCGACCCTTTACAGGAAAAGGGGGTTGATAAGTGAGTTATCATGGGAAAGTGGTCGCTGTTATATAGCTCAGTTAGAGTTTGGCTGTTAAGTTTGGGGGCGATAGCAGAAGAACAAATGACCAGGTCTACATTCGTGAACGAATTATGTGTTGAGAAATGAGTAGGAGAACCGTCGTTTAAAATTGTCAAGTTTTCCGCTAATACAAGGTCTTCTATGATTTTACCTCTTTGGTTAGTACATGTGGAACCCCAAAGGGGGCTCCAGGCATTGAAATCGCCCAGTATAAGTAGGGGTGTTTGGATAGGTCCGATTATATCTCGTAGTTCTTTGATATTAAAGTTTTGGTGTGGTGGAATGTAAATTGTTAGGATGGTTAATTTAAATCCAATAAATATTTCTACTGCTATTGTAGAAATATTAAAACATGTAGGGAGAAGTTTGTGTGGGAAATCTTTTTTTATTAGTGTAGCAACACCTTGTTTGCTAGTATGATTTTGTGTTAAATTGGAAAAATAGGCAGCGTATTGTTTGGGTATAGTAGCTGCGGAATTAAATGAAAGGTGTGTTTCTTGTAGTGATATAACACTTGGAGAATGTTCTTTTATGAGTAATTCTAGGTCGGTGTAATTGTTGTAGAATCCGTTCATATTCCATTGGAGAAATTTGAACATTTCTTAGAAATGAGAGAATTGAGAAAGAAGTGGGGAATAATTATGAGATTTATTGTTTTTCA
>CM050322.1:65629453-65654453 GCA_027475135.1 Bactrocera correcta
TCTCCCACCACGAATCCCACACCAAAATTGCGCTCCTTTATATGGCCACTGTAGTAAATGTCACAAGGACCTACTTGTTTCTGTCCTTGTCCCGTCCATCGCATTTCTTGGACGGCCGGGATGTCAGCCATTATTTTCAAGAGGACATCAACCAGCTGGGCAGCGGCACCTTCCCAATTAAGGGACCGGACATTCCAGGTGCATGCCCTCAAATCGTAGTCCTTATTTCGTTTGCCATGGTCGTCATCAAAAGGGGGGTCTCTCATCCGAGGCTGATTATAACTATTCACTGGGGGAGATTTTTTACGTGGCGGGTCCCAAACCCAGCGCGCAACCCTAAGTAGGGAATATTTCGCTTTCTCACTTCAGCTCGCCTTCAAACGAATGTTCTTAGGCTACCCAGAGGATACTTGGTCAAAGACCGGAAGTCGTGAGCTGCTTGAGTCATATGTAAAAAATCGTTTGTGGCCACTCCCAAGTGAATGGCGATCAGAGAACTTTCCTCACTTGCGTAAACTTCTACACATGACTCCATCCTGGAAAACCTTACTCACTGTTTATTTACGCCGCGGACAAGAAAACCAAAAATATCGTGTACGGTGCAGTCCTAAACTAAATATATACTAAAATTATATATTTTCGAGACTCGATTAAAACTGATATAATTGAATGAGAATAGAACAAACTTAATTTTATTAAATTGTCAACAAATCCTAGACGCGATGTGTCAGCATTATTGAAAAGAGTAGCATTTTTCAAGCAATTAAATTCAAAACGCATTAATGTACCCTCGAAAAAAATGTTTATCAGGCAGGTTCTGGCAATTCACTTCCGAGTAAAATTTGTAAAAATTTTGTCAAATTAGGTACAGAAGGTATTTTCCACATAATTTCACTTGGAAGTAAATTGCAGAACCTGCCTCTATATAGTGTTTTTTTATTTAAATTTTTTATCAAAAACAGTTCAAAAAACTCAGCAATAAGTTTTTATTCACTATTTTTCAATATTGGAAATTTGTAAAGGACAAAAAGGCGGTATTTAAAGTATACACAATGAAATAAGGAAAAATCGTTCATATTCTATTAAAACCAATACCGGTGTAATTTTTGAAATGAAAAAAAAAAAAATCTGTTTTGGGCAGAACGAAGTTTGCTGGGTCCTAGCCGATAATAAAAATGTATAATACATATGTATGTATGTGTAAATAAAAGCACTAGATGATCAACGAGACGCTGTCCATATGCAGCAGCGAGAGACGATCGTTATGCGAAAATGTCCCTGTGGTTGGTGGTGTATCGATGATGCGATGAATTGTATAATCGTATAGCACCGTGAGGTGTTATCGCGGCGCAGTGTAACGGGTGATTTTTTTGAGGTTAGGATTTTCATGCATTAGTATTTGACAGATTACGTGGGATTTCAGACATGGTGTCAAAGAGAAAGATGCTCAGTAATATATTGTGTAATAATAGACGGATAATGTAACAGGAGTAGGTTAATGTGTAATGTCATTGTGCAGTGTATATATGCATATTGTTAGTAGTAATGTAGTGTATAGTGTAATAATGTGTTAAAGTGTAGATATATATCTTGCCCTTATCCTTTCACCTTCTCGTGTATACTGCAAAGAGTCACCGGAATTAACTACATGGTCAGAGTCTTCTTCAACCTCGTTGTCCACCGCGTGCATGGTAATACCAGCTTTCGTAATTATATTATGCAGTATAACACAACTGCTTATTATTAATGCGGACGTTTCATGGGAATAATGTAGAACCCGGTGCTTCAGCAAACATCTGAAACGCGATTTTAAAACTCCGAACGCTCTTTCAACACAATTTCTGGCAGTACAATGTAGCTTATTATACTTTCGCTCTTGAGAAGTACTAGGATTTCCGACCGGTGTTAAGAGCCAAGGTTCTAGAAGGTAACCTTGGTCACCAATCAGCCACGACTCCCTTCGGTGCCCTACAGAGTCATTGGTGTGTTGACGAATGAGATGCTCTCGTAGGTCAGAAGTTGCCCAAATTCCAGAGTCATGTGTCGCACCCGGAAATTTAGCATTCAGAAACGTGAAGCATAAACGGTGATCACATACCTGAGAAAGTTAACTTATGTATGTCAGTTATTAAGTTTATACACAGCAAAACATACCGCTTCGACATTAATGCTGTAGAAGCCCTTCCTATTTAAATATAAGCCAAGGGGACGTTCAATATTATTTGACGCAGGAGCAATAATTGCAACATGTGTACAGTCGATTGCTCCTATAGTACTCTTTATTCCGTATTTTGTGAAAAATCTGAAATTGAACTCAGTGAATTTAGATGAATCCAATTGTTTTAATACACATGTATGTACATACCCGGTTCTGACTATATTTTCTTCCTCAGTGGAACTAGGAAATTTTATTTCTTCTCCTTTAACTTTTACTATAAGTTTGGCCACGGCCCGCATACTTCTCGAGAGTGACGACTGACTCATTGGCAAGTTGCAGTTATTACCGACACATTTTTGGTAGGAACCGTGACCAAAGAAATTTAAAGTTGCCAGGACTCTAATGGTCAAAGGCAATGAAGTCTTTTGTTGATCATGAGGCCGTAAGTCATCTATTAGACTCCGGCAAATATCACGCGGCAGTCGGAAATTTTCCATGAACTCACTTTCACTGAGGGCAAATGGATCAGTAGAATCCCTCAAACTCCTGAAATAACGCGCGCGATCTCTATTTTCTAAATTTTCCTCCTCTTCTAACAGCAACAATAATAATATGTCTTCTTCCATTTTATTTTATTTAATTTCAATCAAAATTACAATTAAAATGTGTTCACAATATTTTCACAAACAGCTGTTGAATTTGTCAAGAGCATTTGACATCTTGATAATTTATCTAGAAAAGAGCTTTTGGTTTTTGACACAGAATACCAAAGACTTGATAAATAATAAATTTTGATAAATAAGCAAGATGGTGAATTTATCAAGTGCACAGAATCGGGGTGTAAATATGCTTATATGTATGTATTTTTGTATTTTTTCAACTCTTGCTTTGTTTTTTTTTATGTTAGTTTGTGCCTTTGCTTACTTAATTTATGTAATCCTGCTTATTGCTTTGTTGAACATAAGAGGCATTGTCGGCAAATATTCCTAGTAAATACTTGAATTTTGGCTTCCTTCTGTTTTTGTTAAATAGGTAAGCCCAACATATACTACATAAGTATTTAATTTTTTTTTTTAATATTTCGATATGTGGTTATTTGTTCTGCTATTAAAACGGATTGTAAGTTGCAGATTTTATATTACTATATAAACCGTCTTATTGTATACACAATATGTATATGCATATTATTAAGTATAGAAAATGGACTAAGTACTCTGACTTGGTTACAGCAAAGGCATTGTAGTTGTATATAAGTATGTGCTTCTCTCCGAACCGTTCCCAGCTGATTTGTCTGTTCGCCTTCTTCCAATTCTCCGCCTGGCCACCTCTTTGTGCTGTTGGGTTGTTTGTATGTATGTATGTATGTTTGTTTTAATGTTCGCGCCCGTTGGTATTTGTTGTATTTACATATGTAGTATATACTTTTAAGTTGGTGGTTTCGCGCCCGTTTTATGCGTTATGCGTTGTTTTGCTTTAAGGTTGCGCGCCCGATATTCTCTCTGTTGTTTTTTGTTTTCTGCTGGAACGGTTAATATTTTTATTTTCCTTGTGATTTGGTTTGGCATTATAGTTAGTTTTTTTTATTTATTGTTCTGTTTGAGCCACTGCACTTTGTTTTTTTTTTCTCCACGGCACTTTATGCATGTATTTATTTTTGGAGAGTCACAACTTTTTTTGTTTTATTCCACTGGACTTTTTTGTTTGGGTCACTGCACTAGGTTTTTATTTCATTTTATTTATTATTATTTTGTTTGGGTTTTGTTCAACACAATTCCTTTGTTTTTTGTTTTAATTTTTCTCGTTTGTTTTTAATTGTTTCACTAATCCATAGTGCCTCTTACTATGGCTCGAAGGACCATGTTTAAATGTATCTTCACTAATTCACTCACCTTCACTTCATCAACAAATAAAAAAGGTGAACTTTAGACTATATTTAAATGATCTGGTATCATAAGTACATCTCCTTTTACCATTAAATATATTTATAATAAAAATGTATAATACATATGTACGTATGTGTAAATAAAAGCACTTGATGATCAACGAGACGCTGTCCTTATGTAGCGCTCAGGATTGCGGACGGAGCGAATTGACGCGCACAGGATCGTTGAATTGTATAACCGTATAGCAGCGTGAGGTGTTATCGCGGCGCAGTGTATAAGCGAAAGTTGATGTGCGATGAGTATATAGCGAATGTGTCGAACGAATTGCGCTTGTCTTCCCGTTGTCCATCCTTTTTGTGGACAGGGTTGGTTTACAAATGTGTTTAGTTGTGTTGTAATCATCAGCTGTGGTGAATTGCACAGGCGCATTAGGATGCGCCAGTTTTACCGGGTAGAGGGGTGAATGCTTAACTCATTTAAACATCCTGGGCCCCTAGGCGAATATTTTGCCTAGTTTTATTTATATGATCTGAGATCGGTAATTCGGCTTACTGTTGGTGGAGTAGCCGAGGACGCAGAATATTAGCTGTATGAAGCGATTTTGGTTTTAATACAAAATGGTATTTTGTGTAAGTAGTGGTGGTTGAGGTAGTAATTACCTTTTGCGTGTTTTTACGACTTATTATTATAGTAAATTTGTAAAATTGTTTGATTTTATTTATTTTACTAGCGGTTATTTACAATTTATTATTTTATCGTTTTGGTATACCGCTTGCTTAGTATTTGCCTTTTCTGTATTATCGGCAATTGTTTGCATTTAATTTATTCTTGGCTTATAAGGGATGGTAACTCCACGCCTGGCTCAGATATGGCCGGAATGGGTACTCCCTAACCCTGGAGTTAGGGCTGTGCCAATAGATGGATCTTGCGAAAGAGTGGCCGGTAATTGCGAACGGCTTCATTAGAATTAAAATGTTTTTTAAGTGGGATGTTCATGCTTTAAAACAGATTATCACCAACTACCCTTATGAGAAGCGCTTATGTAGGGACGATAAGAGCGATATCTGCTTTTGTTAGTTTTTTTCGATTTTACAATTTACGCCTCTGTGGGGCAAAATTGTACGAAAAGTGTCGATTTTTTGGTGTTTTTAGAGTAGTTGTGGCTTAAGAGAAGTGCTCACAATACTGATCTCTTATAGTTTTGCTTGCTCATGGAAGTTTCTTTTACTTTTGCGATTTAGTTAATTGCGAATTAAAGTTTTTGTTCTCAACCTGAGTTGGCCTGGTGGAAACTGGCTCTGTAACTAGTCCACTTTGTGTTTCGCTGTGCAGCGTTTGAACTTTTTGTGTCTTTGAGCAAAATGGTGTCTTTTGGCAATTTTTCGAATTTTTGTTTTCGGGATTTACTTTTGCAATTATACCCGTGGTTCTTTTTGAATAAGCGCTTCTTTGGGGTGAGATGGGATATCTGCAGTAATGAAGTATTGAATTGTGTCTTTTGTGACAATATAAGCAATTATATTTGTATTTGCAATTTTTAAGATTGTGTGTATAGGACAAGCAGTTTGTACAGAATCTTCTTGATCTGACAAAATTGTTTCTTTCGTTAATATTTAATTTCCTAAACTTCTCGTACGTTTTAAGCTTATGCCCTCTTGTGCATAGTTCGCATGACGTGTATGTTTTCTGTTTGGATACGAACGAGTGAGTTTTGTAAAAGCTTTTGTTTAAATTGTTTTTGTTACTAACTTGGGGTCTATTTAAGCTTCCATTTTGCTCGTGTTTGTTCTTAGTTTTGATTATTTTTTCTTCTAACCTTTCATATGGATGGTGAGAAAATCTTTCATTTGCTGCCACGTTGGGCACTATTTTTGTGATGAGAGCGATTGCTCCCATAGAAATAACGACTTTTCTGCCAATGCGGCGGTGCAAATGTTTACCAGAATTGTGTCCCAGCTGTTTGTGGGAATATTTAGTGTCGATAGAATCGACAAGCAATTTGAAACAGTGGATTCTAGTTTGATGAATTCTACAGTTGTTCCTTTCTTAATTTGGGCAAGTTCATTAGTGTCGTTACTTGTTTATCGACCAGTATTCTTTCATTTTCGTATCTCTCTTTTAGAGCTTCCCAAGCCAAATTGAAATTATCGTCATTAAGAGCGAACTGTTTTACTATGACGCCTGCTCGAGTCTTTTGTCTTGTATCGTAAGTGATACAATTTTTGTGCTTTTGATAGTTCTGGATGGTTGATGTAAACGGCTGTAAACATTTCCCGAAAGGACGGCAATTCTTCATAACCTCCATAGAATGTTTCTGTGTCACATGAGGACATCTGCCTGAACTTGGCTTTTGAATGCCTATTTGTGGCAGCTCTACTCTACTGTGGGGAGTAGGTGCAATTGCTTTAATTAGCATTAATTGATCGGAGATCATAGCTTTCGTTTCTTCGTACTGGTCTAAGCAGTTTTCGTATATTGCATAAGCCGATTGTTTCAAATTTTGTGGTAGGTCTGAATCGTTAGATTCTACTATGCTATCATGAGCCGTTTGGAGACGAGTCCAAAAATTTTCAAGATTTTGGCTTTTTATTTCTAATAACGATTCCGAGTTTTCGTGAATCGGTTAAGAGGCAAATCTAGTGCAGTATCTTGTTAAACTGTCACTTACTGAAATAAATTTAGCAACCTCTTTTGGGCCTGTAGCTCCTGCAGGTGTATTTTGATTATTGTTGTTGTTAACCATTTTTCAAAATAATATTATTTATTTATATATTAGTTCGAAAATATATTTGAATTGCTAATTGCTTTAAAAACCGTACTTTTTATTAATTAAAATATTTTATTTCCGAATATTTTGTATTTAGGTACACCCTAATACTTGGACTTACATATATGTATGTTTGTATCTGCGTATGAAGTTCCTTATGTTTTGTGCAATTGAGAGCTCGTCGAAGAGATCAATATGCTTTGTACATAAGTATGCACGAATTGTTTGTTATGATTTGTTCGTCAAGAATGATAGAATACAAGATTACGACACTAGTTTACCGTTAGTTTTTTTCGGTTTAGCTCTTGACAATTCTTACAAAAACAAATACATTGTGCAACAATTTCGTGACGTCACACTTCTGCCTAGAGAAGAACAAGCATAGAAATGCATACAAATTGTAAACAGAAAAGTAAACACTTTTGGAAATTCCCAAAATAATATTAATTCATTCGTCTTTGCAGGAAAAATTTCAGTGGAATGTTTAGAATATTGTTGCGAGAAAAGATATACATAAGTAGTTTTAGGCACATCCACAATAAATAGAGTAGCATTTGTGAAAATTGTTCAAATGAAGAAAACCAGTGAAAGTGTACGGTTGTATTTATTTAAATTTCTAAGCAAAATATATTAATTTTTTAAAATGAAATGTGCAGTGGCTTGTTGTAATAATTCTTATGCAACTAAAGGATCGAAAACGAGTTTTTTCAGTTTTCCGGCCGATTGAAAAGTTGCCGAAAAATGGGTGTTATTTTGAAAATGAAATGATATATTTAATACTAAACCTTCTTTAAAAATATGTTACAAATATATCTTCAATTTAATTTCACAATTCTTTTATCATAATTTCATACATCTGATAAATCTCAACTTATAATATATGTATATATTTATATACAACACAAGAAACGTCTTCTACATTTAAATCACAACTTAATAGACAATTTTATTATTTATAGGCCGATATATTTCTTTATAAATGATTCAAATCTTTTCACTCAACAAGTTTCAATCGCTTCACTAAAACTTTTCATTAAAATCGAAATAATTAATAATATTTTGCGAATTTACAAAAGTGTTCACTTTTCTGTTTACAATTTGCAGGCCATTTGACAGTTTTTCACTCTTGTTCTTCTCAACACGCAACTATGACGTATCATAATGGCGGTTGTCGTAATCTTGTATTCTATCATTCTTATTTGTCCGTAAGCAATTGAGAGCTCGTTAAAGAGATCAATTAGATTTTTGTCCACAATCCTGCTTGTTTTTGTTTGCCAAAGAACAAGAGGTATTGCCGGATAGTTGCAAATGTGGACTTTGAACTTTTATGTTTTAATATAAAATGTATATTTGCATATACGGTGGTACATGTATATATGTATGTTCGTACAAAGTTGCTTATGTTTTGTGCAATTGAGAGCTCGTTGAAGAGATCAATGCGCTTTTTGTACGCAATCCTGCTTGTTTTTGTTTGCCAAAGAACAAGGGGTATTGCCGGATAGTTGCCAATATGAACTTTGAATAAGTGTACTAATATGTGTTAATAGGCAATACGTTGAGATTTTATTTAGTGTCACATACAGATTCATTGCCGTATGAAGGAGAGCGCGAAATGGAATTGTTAACTTGCAATAGAAATAATTATTTATTATATTATTTATTTATGTCCTAATGTTGTGTAATTAGGCACACCCTAATACGTTTACTTGTATGTACATGCGTAAGTAGGTACTTATGTTCTGTGCGAATGAGAGCTCGTGGAAAAGATCAATGCGGTTTTTACATTCATAGGTTTGAACGAATAGAGAGTGCGAAAACGGAATTGAAAAAAAGATGTGTACTTTTATATGCAAATAAGTATGTTTTGCTCTATATGTAGGTATAATAAATTGTATAATATTATTTAACAGACCGATTCTGTGCACTTAACAAATTATCAAAATATTGTTTATTGATCAAAATTTTTATCAAGCCAAAAGCTTTTTGTTATTCTGTGCAAATATTTATAAAACTTAAAGCTTCAGCGCGAATCGCTTTTCACCATACTGTGGTGAACAAAATAATGTAAACAGAAATCAGCTGTTTAGTGCGAAATGGATTCTTCAACAACGTAAGTATTCATTATTATTAATTGTTAATTTTAAAGAAATAAATGGTTTAATATTTAATTCAATTTATAGGAAACCAAAAAACCAACGTGCTACGCACGAACAATTAGAAACTTACGTTTCATTTTGCCGCGCGCATCCGGAAATGGGTATAGGAAAAAATACGCCAAAATCGCCTGGACAAATGCAGGATTTGTGGCGGCAGCTGGCGGAGCAGTTAAATGCGTGCAGAGGGCCATCTCGTACTGCAGCTAAGTGGAAAGAGGTAATTCGTCTGATATTTTCTACATTTGTTAAATGATTTTGATTTACAGACAATGGGTGTTTGGAAGAGCCAACTACGTACGCGGGCAAGGCGCTTAAAAATGGAGCAGAGGCTCACTGGAGGGGGGCCCTGTGGCAAGCCGTTGACTGATTTCGAACAAAAATCTTTGGCAGCTTTTGGATCAGTAGCTGTGGATGGAGTGGAAACTGTTGAAAGCTTTGGTTTAGGGCTGCCTAGTTCAGCACCACTGCCAAGCCTATTATTGTCGCCAACCGCACTACCTTCGCCAAACACTCTGCCATCGCCAAACCCACTACCATCGCCAGGCCCACTACCATCGCCAAATTCAGCACAATCTCCATATGATTCACCGTTATTTAGCCCGGATAATCAGGTATGTAATTTCTATTTTATTCTACAATGTCCAAGTACATAAACCCCTGGCCACTGGTTAAACGCACTGGCTTTTTTTCGCAAAGAAAAGCCATATGAACCCAAGATTTTAGCTTCATACGAACTTTTTAATAATTTAACAAACCTTAAATTTGGAACCCAAGAATTCGCACCAATATACTCGTATCTATATGAGTACCTTTTCATATTACATAGTTATGCATATATGTATATGTATACATATTTGCATAATGCATATGTATTTACATATGCCCATATATATATATTCATATATACAAACATACATGTGCCTTTACGTAGTTTTTAATAATATTTTTTTTTTTAAGATTGACACCGATTCGGATGCCAGGACATCACGGCCATCACGAGGGGAGCGCAATAAGCTAATTAGCACTCTTATTGCTAACATAGCAAAGAGGAATGATGCTGAAGAACACAGGCAACGTCGTGAAGAGGAACAGCGTCGGGAGCACCGGGAAGTAATACATGCCATCCATGACCTAACAAGAGTTGTCGCAGATTTAATAAATGTTTTAAAACAAAACTCTGGTCATTAGAGTTGAAATTCATTTTATATTTTTTTTAATTCCTTATTTTTCAAAATTTAGTTTTCTTGTTTGTACATATCCATATGTATGTATGTTAATGGACTTTGTTTTTATTAAAATAAATTATTCAAACTAATGAATTAAACTAATGAAACAATGTTGTTAATAATTATATCTGGTTGTGTTATTCTGTAGCTGAATATGTCGTGACTCAGACCGAGCAGCTTAGCATTTGCCTGACACAGGCTATGCAGGGGTTACTTTTAAGTGCGGTGATGTGTGCTTCTGTTTAGATATTCTGTTTACATATGACTTGTGTATACACATATTGTTAGCAGTCGTTATATTGTGTAATAATAGACGGATAATGTAACAGGAGTAGGTTAATGTGTAATGTCATTGTGCAGTGTATATATGCATATTGTTAGTAGTAATGTAGTGTATAGTGTAATAATGTGTTAAAGTGTAGATATATATCTTGCCCTTATCCTTTCACCTTCTCGTGTATACTGCAAAGAGTCACCGGAATTAACTACATGGTCAGAGTCTTCTTCAACCTCGTTGTCCACCGCGTGCATGGTAATACCAGCTTTCGTAATTATATTATGCAGTATAACACAACTGCTTATTATTAATGCGGACGTTTCATGGGAATAATGTAGAACCCGGTGCTTCAGCAAACATCTGAAACGCGATTTTAAAACTCCGAACGCTCTTTCAACACAATTTCTGGCAGTACAATGTAGCTTATTATACTTTCGCTCTTGAGAAGTACTAGGATTTCCGACCGGTGTTAAGAGCCAAGGTTCTAGAAGGTAACCTTGGTCACCAATCAGCCACGACTCCCTTCGGTGCCCTACAGAGTCATTGGTGTGTTGACGAATGAGATGCTCTCGTAGGTCAGAAGTTGCCCAAATTCCAGAGTCATGTGTCGCACCCGGAAATTTAGCATTCAGAAACGTGAAGCATAAACGGTGATCACATACCTGAGAAAGTTAACTTATGTATGTCAGTTATTAAGTTTATACACAGCAAAACATACCGCTTCGACATTAATGCTGTAGAAGCCCTTCCTATTTAAATATAAGCCAAGGGGACGTTCAATATTATTTGACGCAGGAGCAATAATTGCAACATGTGTACAGTCGATTGCTCCTATAGTACTCTTTATTCCGTATTTTGTGAAAAATCTGAAATTGAACTCAGTGAATTTAGATGAATCCAATTGTTTTAATACACATGTATGTACATACCCGGTTCTGACTATATTTTCTTCCTCAGTGGAACTAGGAAATTTTATTTCTTCTCCTTTAACTTTTACTATAAGTTTGGCCACGGCCCGCATACTTCTCGAGAGTGACGACTGACTCATTGGCAAGTTGCAGTTATTACCGACACATTTTTGGTAGGAACCGTGACCAAAGAAATTTAAAGTTGCCAGGACTCTAATGGTCAAAGGCAATGAAGTCTTTTGTTGATCATGAGGCCGTAAGTCATCTATTAGACTCCGGCAAATATCACGCGGCAGTCGGAAATTTTCCATGAACTCACTTTCACTGAGGGCAAATGGATCAGTAGAATCCCTCAAACTCCTGAAATAACGCGCGCGATCTCTATTTTCTAAATTTTCCTCCTCTTCTAACAGCAACAATAATAATATGTCTTCTTCCATTTTATTTTATTTAATTTCAATCAAAATTACAATTAAAATGTGTTCACAATATTTTCACAAACAGCTGTTGAATTTGTCAAGAGCATTTGACATCTTGATAATTTATCTAGAAAAGAGCTTTTGGTTTTTGACACAGAATACCAAAGACTTGATAAATAATAAATTTTGATAAATAAGCAAGATGGTGAATTTATCAAGTGCACAGAATCGGGGTGTAAATATGCTTATATGTATGTATTTTTGTATTTTTTCAACTCTTGCTTTGTTTTTTTTTATGTTAGTTTGTGCCTTTGCTTACTTAATTTATGTAATCCTGCTTATTGCTTTGTTGAACATAAGAGGCATTGTCGGCAAATATTCCTAGTAAATACTTGAATTTTGGCTTCCTTCTGTTTTTGTTAAATAGGTAAGCCCAACATATACTACATAAGTATTTAATTTTTTTTTTTAATATTTCGATATGTGGTTATTTGTTCTGCTATTAAAACGGATTGTAAGTTGCAGATTTTATATTACTATATAAACCGTCTTATTGTATACACAATATGTATATGCATATTATTAAGTATAGAAAATGGACTAAGTACTCTGACTTGGTTGCAGCAAAGGCATTGTAGTTGTATATAAGTATGTGCTTCTCTCCGAACCGTTCCCAGCTGATTTGTCTGTTCGCCTTCTTCCAATTCTCCGCCTGGCCACCTCTTTGTGCTGTTGGGTTGTTTGTATGTATGTATGTATGTTTGTTTTAATGTTCGCGCCCGTTGGTATTTGTTGTATTTACATATGTAGTATATACTTTTAAGTTGGTGGTTTCGCGCCCGTTTTATGCGTTATGCGTTGTTTTGCTTTAAGGTTGCGCGCCCGATATTCTCTCTGTTGTTTTTTGTTTTCTGCTGGAACGGTTAATATTTTTATTTTCCTTGTGATTTGGTTTGGCATTATAGTTAGTTTTTTTTATTTATTGTTCTGTTTGAGCCACTGCACTTTGTTTTTTTTTTCTCCACGGCACTTTATGCATGTATTTATTTTTGGAGAGTCACAACTTTTTTTGTTTTATTCCACTGGACTTTTTTGTTTGGGTCACTGCACTAGGTTTTTATTTCATTTTATTTATTATTATTTTGTTTGGGTTTTGTTCAACACAATTCCTTTGTTTTTTGTTTTAATTTTTCTCGTTTGTTTTTAATTGTTTCACTAATCCATAGTGCCTCTTACTATGGCTCGAAGGACCATGTTTAAATGTATCTTCACTAATTCACTCACCTTCACTTCATCAACAAATAAAAAAGGTGAACTTTAGACTATATTTAAATGATCTGGTATCATAAGTACATCTCCTTTTACCATTAAATATATTTATAATAAAAATGTATAATACATATGTACGTATGTGTAAATAAAAGCACTTGATGATCAACGAGACGCTGTCCTTATGTAGCGCTCAGGATTGCGGACGGAGCGAATTGACGCGCACAGGATCGTTGAATTGTATAACCGTATAGCAGCGTGAGGTGTTATCGCGGCGCAGTGTATAAGCGAAAGTTGATGTGCGATGAGTATATAGCGAATGTGTCGAACGAATTGCGCTTGTCTTCCCGTTGTCCATCCTTTTTGTGGACAGGGTTGGTTTACAAATGTGTTTAGTTGTGTTGTAATCATCAGCTGTGGTGAATTGCACAGGCGCATTAGGATGCGCCAGTTTTACCGGGTAGAGGGGTGAATGCTTAACTCATTTAAACATCCTGGGCCCCTAGGCGAATATTTTGCCTAGTTTTATTTATATGATCTGAGATCGGTAATTCGGCTTACTGTTGGTGGAGTAGCCGAGGACGCAGAATATTAGCTGTATGAAGCGATTTTGGTTTTAATACAAAATGGTATTTTGTGTAAGTAGTGGTGGTTGAGGTAGTAATTACCTTTTGCGTGTTTTTACGACTTATTATTATAGTAAATTTGTAAAATTGTTTGATTTTATTTATTTTACTAGCGGTTATTTACAATTTATTATTTTATCGTTTTGGTATACCGCTTGCTTAGTATTTGCCTTTTCTGTATTATCGGCAATTGTTTGCATTTAATTTATTCTTGGCTTATAAGGGATGGTAACTCCACGCCTGGCTCAGATATGGCCGGAATGGGTACTCCCTAACCCTGGAGTTAGGGCTGTGCCAATAGATGGATCTTGCGAAAGAGTGGCCGGTAATTGCGAACGGCTTCATTAGAATTAAAATGTTTTTTAAGTGGGATGTTCATGCTTTAAAACAGATTATCACCAACTACCCTTATGAGAAGCGCTTATGTAGGGACGATAAGAGCGATATCTGCTTTTGTTAGTTTTTTTCGATTTTACAATTTACGCCTCTGTGGGGCAAAATTGTACGAAAAGTGTCGATTTTTTGGTGTTTTTAGAGTAGTTGTGGCTTAAGAGAAGTGCTCACAATACTGATCTCTTATAGTTTTGCTTGCTCATGGAAGTTTCTTTTACTTTTGCGATTTAGTTAATTGCGAATTAAAGTTTTTGTTCTCAACCTGAGTTGGCCTGGTGGAAACTGGCTCTGTAACTAGTCCACTTTGTGTTTCGCTGTGCAGCGTTTGAACTTTTTGTGTCTTTGAGCAAAATGGTGTCTTTTGGCAATTTTTCGAATTTTTGTTTTCGGGATTTACTTTTGCAATTATACCCGTGGTTCTTTTTGAATAAGCGCTTCTTTGGGGTGAGATGGGATATCTGCCGTAATGAAGTATTGAATTGTGTCTTTTGTGACAATATAAGCAATTATATTTGTATTTGCAATTTTTAAGATTGTGTGTATAGGACAAGCAGTTTGTACAGAATCTTCTTGATCTGACAAAATTGTTTCTTTCGTTAATATTTAATTTCCTAAACTTCTCGTACGTTTTAAGCTTATGCCCTCTTGTGCATAGTTCGCATGACGTGTATGTTTTCTGTTTGGATACGAACGAGTGAGTTTTGTAAAAGCTTTTGTTTAAATTGTTTTTGTTACTAACTTGGGGTCTATTTAAGCTTCCATTTTGCTCGTGTTTGTTCTTAGTTTTGATTATTTTTTCTTCTAACCTTTCATATGGATGGTGAGAAAATCTTTCATTTGCTGCCACGTTGGGCACTATTTTCGTGATGAGAGCGATTGCTCCCATAGAAATAACGACTTTTCTGCCAATGCGGCGGTGCAAATGTTTACCAGAATTGTGTCCCAGCTGTTTGTGGGAATATTTAGTGTCGATAGAATCGACAAGCAATTTGAAACAGTGGATTCTAGTTTGATGAATTCTACAGTTGTTCCTTTCTTAATTTGGGCAAGTTCATTAGTGTCGTTACTTGTTTATCGACCAGTATTCTTTCATTTTCGTATCTCTCTTTTAGAGCTTCCCAAGCCAAATTGAAATTATCGTCATTAAGAGCGAACTGTTTTACTATGACGCCTGCTCGAGTCTTTTGTCTTGTATCGTAAGTGATACAATTTTTGTGCTTTTGATAGTTCTGGATGGTTGATGTAAACGGCTGTAAACATTTCCCGAAAGGACGGCAATTCTTCATAACCTCCATAGAATGTTTCTGTGTCACATGAGGACATCTGCCTGAACTTGGCTTTTGAATGCCTATTTGTGGCAGCTCTACTCTACTGTGGGGAGTAGGTGCAATTGCTTTAATTAGCATTAATTGATCGGAGATCATAGCTTTCGTTTCTTCGTACTGGTCTAAGCAGTTTTCGTATATTGCATAAGCCGATTGTTTCAAATTTTGTGGTAGGTCTGAATCGTTAGATTCTACTATGCTATCATGAGCCGTTTGGAGACGAGTCCAAAAATTTTCAAGATTTTGGCTTTTTATTTCTAATAACGATTCCGAGTTTTCGTGAATCGGTTAAGAGGCAAATCTAGTGCAGTATCTTGTTAAACTGTCACTTACTGAAATAAATTTAGCAACCTCTTTTGGGCCTGTAGCTCCTGCAGGTGTATTTTGATTATTGTTGTTGTTAACCATTTTTCAAAATAATATTATTTATTTATATATTAGTTCGAAAATATATTTGAATTGCTAATTGCTTTAAAAACCGTACTTTTTATTAATTAAAATATTTTATTTCCGAATATTTTGTATTTAGGTACACCCTAATACTTGGACTTACATATATGTATGTTTGTATCTGCGTATGAAGTTCCTTATGTTTTGTGCAATTGAGAGCTCGTCGAAGAGATCAATATGCTTTGTACATAAGTATGCACGAATTGTTTGTTATGATTTGTTCGTCAAGAATGATAGAATACAAGATTACGACACTAGTTTACCGTTAGTTTTTTTCGGTTTAGCTCTTGACAATTCTTACAAAAACAAATACATTGTGCAACAATTTCGTGACGTCACACTTCTGCCTAGAGAAGAACAAGCATAGAAATGCATACAAATTGTAAACAGAAAAGTAAACACTTTTGGAAATTCCCAAAATAATATTAATTCATTCGTCTTTGCAGGAAAAATTTCAGTGGAATGTTTAGAATATTGTTGCGAGAAAAGATATACATAAGTAGTTTTAGGCACATCCACAATAAATAGAGTAGCATTTGTGAAAATTGTTCAAATGAAGAAAACCAGTGAAAGTGTACGGTTGTATTTATTTAAATTTCTAAGCAAAATATATTAATTTTTTAAAATGAAATGTGCAGTGGCTTGTTGTAATAATTCTTATGCAACTAAAGGATCGAAAACGAGTTTTTTCAGTTTTCCGGCCGATTGAAAAGTTGCCGAAAAATGGGTGTTATTTTGAAAATGAAATGATATATTTAATACTAAACCTTCTTTAAAAATATGTTACAAATATATCTTCAATTTAATTTCACAATTCTTTTATCATAATTTCATACATCTGATAAATCTCAACTTATAATATATGTATATATTTATATACAACACAAGAAACGTCTTCTACATTTAAATCACAACTTAATAGACAATTTTATTATTTATAGGCCGATATATTTCTTTATAAATGATTCAAATCTTTTCACTCAACAAGTTTCAATCGCTTCACTAAAACTTTTCATTAAAATCGAAATAATTAATAATATTTTGCGAATTTACAAAAGTGTTCACTTTTCTGTTTACAATTTGCAGGCCATTTGACAGTTTTTCACTCTTGTTCTTCTCAACACGCAACTATGACGTATCATAATGGCGGTTGTCGTAATCTTGTATTCTATCATTCTTATTTGTCCGTAAGCAATTGAGAGCTCGTTAAAGAGATCAATTAGATTTTTGTCCACAATCCTGCTTGTTTTTGTTTGCCAAAGAACAAGAGGTATTGCCGGATAGTTGCAAATGTGGACTTTGAACTTTTATGTTTTAATATAAAATGTATATTTGCATATACGGTGGTACATGTATATATGTATGTTCGTACAAAGTTGCTTATGTTTTGTGCAATTGAGAGCTCGTTGAAGAGATCAATGCGCTTTTTGTACGCAATCCTGCTTGTTTTTGTTTGCCAAAGAACAAGGGGTATTGCCGGATAGTTGCCAATATGAACTTTGAATAAGTGTACTAATATGTGTTAATAGGCAATACGTTGAGATTTTATTTAGTGTCACATACAGATTCATTGCCGTATGAAGGAGAGCGCGAAATGGAATTGTTAACTTGCAATAGAAATAATTATTTATTATATTATTTATTTATGTCCTAATGTTGTGTAATTAGGCACACCCTAATACGTTTACTTGTATGTACATGCGTAAGTAGGTACTTATGTTCTGTGCGAATGAGAGCTCGTGGAAAAGATCAATGCGGTTTTTACATTCATAGGTTTGAACGAATAGAGAGTGCGAAAACGGAATTGAAAAAAAGATGTGTACTTTTATATGCAAATAAGTATGTTTTGCTCTATATGTAGGTATAATAAATTGTATAATATTATTTAACAGACCGATTCTGTGCACTTAACAAATTATCAAAATATTGTTTATTGATCAAAATTTTTATCAAGCCAAAAGCTTTTTGTTATTCTGTGCAAATATTTATAAAACTTAAAGCTTCAGCGCGAATCGCTTTTCACCATACTGTGGTGAACAAAATAATGTAAACAGAAATCAGCTGTTTAGTGCGAAATGGATTCTTCAACAACGTAAGTATTCATTATTATTAATTGTTAATTTTAAAGAAATAAATGGTTTAATATTTAATTCAATTTATAGGAAACCAAAAAACCAACGTGCTACGCACGAACAATTAGAAACTTACGTTTCATTTTGCCGCGCGCATCCGGAAATGGGTATAGGAAAAAATACGCCAAAATCGCCTGGACAAATGCAGGATTTGTGGCGGCAGCTGGCGGAGCAGTTAAATGCGTGCAGAGGGCCATCTCGTACTGCAGCTAAGTGGAAAGAGGTAATTCGTCTGATATTTTCTACATTTGTTAAATGATTTTGATTTACAGACAATGGGTGTTTGGAAGAGCCAACTACGTACGCGGGCAAGGCGCTTAAAAATGGAGCAGAGGCTCACTGGAGGGGGGCCCTGTGGCAAGCCGTTGACTGATTTCGAACAAAAATCTTTGGCAGCTTTTGGATCAGTAGCTGTGGATGGAGTGGAAACTGTTGAAAGCTTTGGTTTAGGGCTGCCTAGTTCAGCACCACTGCCAAGCCTATTATTGTCGCCAACCGCACTACCTTCGCCAAACACTCTGCCATCGCCAAACCCACTACCATCGCCAGGCCCACTACCATCGCCAAATTCAGCACAATCTCCATATGATTCACCGTTATTTAGCCCGGATAATCAGGTATGTAATTTCTATTTTATTCTACAATGTCCAAGTACATAAACCCCTGGCCACTGGTTAAACGCACTGGCTTTTTTTCGCAAAGAAAAGCCATATGAACCCAAGATTTTAGCTTCATACGAACTTTTTAATAATTTAACAAACCTTAAATTTGGAACCCAAGAATTCGCACCAATATACTCGTATCTATATGAGTACCTTTTCATATTACATAGTTATGCATATATGTATATGTATACATATTTGCATAATGCATATGTATTTACATATGCCCATATATATATATTCATATATACAAACATACATGTGCCTTTACGTAGTTTTTAATAATATTTTTTTTTTTAAGATTGACACCGATTCGGATGCCAGGACATCACGGCCATCACGAGGGGAGCGCAATAAGCTAATTAGCACTCTTATTGCTAACATAGCAAAGAGGAATGATGCTGAAGAACACAGGCAACGTCGTGAAGAGGAACAGCGTCGGGAGCACCGGGAAGTAATACATGCCATCCATGACCTAACAAGAGTTGTCGCAGATTTAATAAATGTTTTAAAACAAAACTCTGGTCATTAGAGTTGAAATTCATTTTATATTTTTTTTAATTCCTTATTTTTCAAAATTTAGTTTTCTTGTTTGTACATATCCATATGTATGTATGTTAATGGACTTTGTTTTTATTAAAATAAATTATTCAAACTAATGAATTAAACTAATGAAACAATGTTGTTAATAATTATATCTGGTTGTGTTATTCTGTAGCTGAATATGTCGTGACTCAGACCGAGCAGCTTAGCATTTGCCTGACACAGGCTATGCAGGGGTTACTTTTAAGTGCGGTGATGTGTGCTTCTGTTTAGATATTCTGTTTACATATGACTTGTGTATACACATATTGTTAGCAGTCGTTATATTGTGTAATAATAGACGGATAATGTAACAGGAGTAGGTTAATGTGTAATGTCATTGTGCAGTGTATATATGCATATTGTTAGTAGTAATGTAGTGTATAGTGTAATAATGTGTTAAAGTGTAGATATATATCTTGCCCTTATCCTTTCACCTTCTCGTGTATACTGCAAAGAGTCACCGGAATTAACTACATGGTCAGAGTCTTCTTCAACCTCGTTGTCCACCGCGTGCATGGTAATACCAGCTTTCGTAATTATATTATGCAGTATAACACAACTGCTTATTATTAATGCGGACGTTTCATGGGAATAATGTAGAACCCGGTGCT
This sequence comes from Bactrocera correcta, assembly GCA_027475135.1. Classification (NCBI taxonomy): domain Eukaryota; kingdom Metazoa; phylum Arthropoda; class Insecta; order Diptera; family Tephritidae; genus Bactrocera; species Bactrocera correcta. Next base: position 65,649,301 of record CM050322.1, read on the forward strand.
TCAGCAAACATCTGAAACGCGATTTTAAAACTCCGAACGCTCTTTCAACACAATTTCTGGCAGTACAATGTAGCTTATTATACTTTCGCTCTTGAGAAGTACTAGGATTTCCGACCGGTGTTAAGAGCCAAGGTTCTAGAAGGTAACCTTGGTCACCAATCAGCCACGACTCCCTTCGGTGCCCTACAGAGTCATTGGTGTGTTGACGAATGAGATGCTCTCGTAGGTCAGAAGTTGCCCAAATTCCAGAGTCATGTGTCGCACCCGGAAATTTAGCATTCAGAAACGTGAAGCATAAACGGTGATCACATACCTGAGAAAGTTAACTTATGTATGTCAGTTATTAAGTTTATACACAGCAAAACATACCGCTTCGACATTAATGCTGTAGAAGCCCTTCCTATTTAAATATAAGCCAAGGGGACGTTCAATATTATTTGACGCAGGAGCAATAATTGCAACATGTGTACAGTCGATTGCTCCTATAGTACTCTTTATTCCGTATTTTGTGAAAAATCTGAAATTGAACTCAGTGAATTTAGATGAATCCAATTGTTTTAATACACATGTATGTACATACCCGGTTCTGACTATATTTTCTTCCTCAGTGGAACTAGGAAATTTTATTTCTTCTCCTTTAACTTTTACTATAAGTTTGGCCACGGCCCGCATACTTCTCGAGAGTGACGACTGACTCATTGGCAAGTTGCAGTTATTACCGACACATTTTTGGTAGGAACCGTGACCAAAGAAATTTAAAGTTGCCAGGACTCTAATGGTCAAAGGCAATGAAGTCTTTTGTTGATCATGAGGCCGTAAGTCATCTATTAGACTCCGGCAAATATCACGCGGCAGTCGGAAATTTTCCATGAACTCACTTTCACTGAGGGCAAATGGATCAGTAGAATCCCTCAAACTCCTGAAATAACGCGCGCGATCTCTATTTTCTAAATTTTCCTCCTCTTCTAACAGCAACAATAATAATATGTCTTCTTCCATTTTATTTTATTTAATTTCAATCAAAATTACAATTAAAATGTGTTCACAATATTTTCACAAACAGCTGTTGAATTTGTCAAGAGCATTTGACATCTTGATAATTTATCTAGAAAAGAGCTTTTGGTTTTTGACACAGAATACCAAAGACTTGATAAATAATAAATTTTGATAAATAAGCAAGATGGTGAATTTATCAAGTGCACAGAATCGGGGTGTAAATATGCTTATATGTATGTATTTTTGTATTTTTTCAACTCTTGCTTTGTTTTTTTTTATGTTAGTTTGTGCCTTTGCTTACTTAATTTATGTAATCCTGCTTATTGCTTTGTTGAACATAAGAGGCATTGTCGGCAAATATTCCTAGTAAATACTTGAATTTTGGCTTCCTTCTGTTTTTGTTAAATAGGTAAGCCCAACATATACTACATAAGTATTTAATTTTTTTTTTTAATATTTCGATATGTGGTTATTTGTTCTGCTATTAAAACGGATTGTAAGTTGCAGATTTTATATTACTATATAAACCGTCTTATTGTATACACAATATGTATATGCATATTATTAAGTATAGAAAATGGACTAAGTACTCTGACTTGGTTACAGCAAAGGCATTGTAGTTGTATATAAGTATGTACTTCTCTCCGAACCGTTCACAGCTGATTTGTCTGTTCGCCTTCTTCCAATTCTCCGCCTGGCCACCTCTTTGTGCTGTTGGGTTGTTTGTATGTATGTATGTATGTTTGTTTTAATGTTCGCGCCCGTTGGTATTTGTTGTATTTACATATGTAGTATATACTTTTAAGTTGGTGGTTTCGCGCCCGTTTTATGCGTTATGCGTTGTTTTGCTTTAAGGTTGCGCGCCCGATATTCTCTCTGTTGTTTTTTGTTTTCTGCTGGAACGGTTAATATTTTTATTTTCCTTGTGATTTGGTTTGGCATTATAGTTAGTTTTTTTTATTTATTGTTCTGTTTGAGCCACTGCACTTTGTTTTTTTTTTCTCCACGGCACTTTATGCATGTATTTATTTTTGGAGAGTCACAACTTTTTTTGTTTTATTCCACTGGACTTTTTTGTTTGGGTCACTGCACTAGGTTTTTATTTCATTTTATTTATTATTATTTTGTTTGGGTTTTGTTCAACACAATTCCTTTGTTTTTTGTTTTAATTTTTCTCGTTTGTTTTTAATTGTTTCACTAATCCATAGTGCCTCTTACTATGGCTCGAAGGACCATGTTTAAATGTATCTTCACTAATTCACTCACCTTCACTTCATCAACAAATAAAAAAGGTGAACTTTAGACTATATTTAAATGATCTGGTATCATAAGTACATCTCCTTTTACCATTAAATATATTTATAATAAAAATGTATAATACATATGTACGTATGTGTAAATAAAAGCACTTGATGATCAACGAGACGCTGTCCTTATGTAGCGCTCAGGATTGCGGACGGAGCGAATTGACGCGCACAGGATCGTTGAATTGTATAACCGTATAGCAGCGTGAGGTGTTATCGCGGCGCAGTGTATAAGCGAAAGTTGATGTGCGATGAGTATATGGCGAATGTGTCGAACGAATTGCGCTTGTCTTCCCGTTGGACATCCTTTTTGTGGACAGGGTTGGTTTACAAATTACATTAGGATGCGCCAGTTTTACCGGGTAGAGGGGTGGATGCTTAACTCATTTAAACACTTTCGATAACGACAGCGGTCCTGCGCGCCACTTAACTCTTCAACATACATACATAAGTATGTATATGCGTATATGAAACTTATCAGACTTCATTTAAGTTATTGGCGCGGTTTTGCGTGTAGGGAATTTTCAAAGATATTCGATGGTATTTTTTAAAACAAAATATACAATTTAATCATGGTCCTTCGAGCCTTACTGACAGGCACCTACGGATTTTACTTGAAGAAAAATTTATAAAAGAACAAAAACTAAACGGAGGGCGAATAAAAGTAAAATAGAAACCTATTTAAACATTTTTGTAAATATATCTACATATGTACATATGTATGTATATAACAACGAAGTGAAGTTCTATTTACAAATAATAAAACTAAGCGCTGTGACACAAAAAAACAAAAAAATTACATAAACAACGGTGTTCGAAATAATAGTGAATTGTGAAATTTATAACAATTGGTATATAACAGAGAAATATACATACATATGTACATACACTCGTGAATCTAGCTACTAAAAATCAACAAAGTGCAGTGACACAAAACAAAAGACTATATTTACATAAATACGTATGTATAAAACAAACAAAAAAAAAACAACCATATCAAAAGACCGCAGCACAACAAGAAGGAAATTAATTTTGCTCCAATAAACGTGGCGCGAAACTCCCAAAATAAAAATTAAAAAATGAACCCTATTTGAGAGCGAAACCTAAAGGCAAAAACCCTTGTGTTTTCAAAATACACCAAGTTAACAATAGCAACTAATGTTCAAGAATATACTTGCGAAAATTTTCCGGCAAACCCTTTCTAATTAATAAAGCAGTAAGCGGGATTGTATATACATAATTAGTAACAAAGTGAAAATAGCAAGTCTCAAATAAAATAAGAGACAAAAACACAAACAAAATTGAAAAAAAAAAACATACGTACATACATACATATATGCATATATATTTAGTGCAAACATACATGTGTTCCTCTACATGATACAAATAACATACATCACTATGTAAGTATATATAATTGCCAAGCGCAAAATATATATTTATTCACATAATTCTATAATGCATATTAGATGGCCGTTCTAATAGAATACAAATATACATTAGAGAAAAAAACTTTTGTCAATTCCATTTTCAAACTCTCTTTCTTTTACGGTAAAATTAAATAGCATTTACATATATAGCAAAAACAATAAAAATATATCAACAAAATATACATAATTGTAAGAACTATGCAAAATATGTACTCGTATTAACACATTTGTACACCCACATATTATAAGTCCACATTGGCAATTATCCGGCAATATCTCTTGTTCTTTGGCAAACAAAAACAATCAGGATTGTGCACAAAAAGCGATCTCTCTAACGAGCTCTCAATTGCTTACGAACAAAGCATAATCATTAGCACAAACAGTTCATGCATACTTATGTAAGTTAACGCAACATACGCCGAATTTGGCTTACATAGCTTTTACAAATAACCAACCACTAAAAGCTTACGTAAGCATGCGACTTGGACAGCGGTCGCTATCCCACGGTTAAACGACACCAAACGCGCATCCAGAGTAAATGATGATACAGCGCCGCCGCTACTTGAGAACGTCAGTGCTGCTTTTCAACAACAACAACGACTTCAATGCACCTGTACGTGCAACGTGACTTGCTAACATAAATTAGGCGTAAGAAGATTTTTGTAATTAATTCTAAGTTTGGTTTTCAACAATAAACATACGGCTCGCTGCCAAATAATAATTGTGTTTTAAATGTGAAAAAATAAATAAATAACTGACGCCCAACGTGCTAGTCGCGACTGAATAAGTTAATCGCGTAAAGGCCCTTACTCGCGCTGCGGCTCATACTACTAAACAGGACGTGACAGCAGAATCAAAAGGGATAACTTCGGTGGAAGAAAGCCCGCACCCAACGAAGAGTGCTCAACGTTGGACCCCAAGTAGCCCCGGCAAAAAGGAAAAATCCAATGCGCCGTTGGACTTTAATGTAAGAACGTAAATTAAGAATTTAAGTGAATAGAAATAAGAGTTTAATTCAATAAAAATAAGTGAAACAGTAATTTTTTTAGTGAAATTTAGTTGAGAGAAACTTATAATAAATTAAGCAACTTATTACACAGAAGTGCATTGTTAGCGTAGATCTAGGAAAAAAAATACAAAACAGAATTTTTTCAATTTAAACTATAACAAAAAGCTTGTACAGCTTATAATAAAGTAAAATAAAGAACCTGGATCAGTTCCAGTTCTTATAACACTAAAAAGAACTCTGCGATTCACCACCAAAGGGACCCTCCAGAGATTGATAAATCCAATAAAAACAAAACGTAGTTACAAATTGGTAACATAAGAATAAAACATAATTTCAATTTTAATTTTTATGTACATTTTTTGATCATTCTCAAGCCTTCATCAAATTTTTCGAGTCAAAAAACTTCAAAATGAG